>PVID01010082.1:0-64935 GCA_004025025.1 Tapirus terrestris | reverse complement strand
AGTACTATGTTGAGTAAGAGCAGTGAGAGTGGGCACCCTTGTCTTGTTCCTGACAAGAATGGCTTTTGGTTTTTCCCCATTGAGTGGGATGTTAGCTGTGGGTTTGTCATATTTGGCCCTTATTATGTTGAGGTACTTTCCTTCTATACCCATTTTGTTGAGAGTTTTTATCATAAATGGGTGTTGGATCTTGTCGAATGCCTTCTCTCCATCGATTGAGATGATCATGTGGTTTCTATTCCTCATTTTGTTAATGTGGTGTATCACATTGATTGATTTGTGGATGTTGAACCATCCCTGTGTCCCTAGTATAAATCCCACTTGGTCATGTTGTATGATCTTTTTGATGTATTTCTGTATTCAGTTTGCCAATATTTTGTTGAGGATTTTTGCATCTGTGTTCATCAGTGATATTGGCCTGTAGTTTTCTTTCTTTGTATTGTCCTTGTCTGGCTTTGGTATCAGGATGATGTTGGCCTCATAGAATGTGTTAGGGAGTATTCCATCTTCCTGTATTTTTTGGAATAGTTTGAGAAGGATAGGTATTAAATCTTCTTTGAATGTTTGGTAAAATTCTCCAGGGAAGCCATCTGGTCCTGGACTTTTATTTTTCGGGAGGTTTTTGATTACTGTTTCAATCTTTTTACTTGTGATTGGTCTATTCAGGTTCTCTATTTGTTCTTGATTCCATTTTGGGAGGTTGTATGAGTCTAAGAATTATCCATTTCCTCTAGGTTGTCCAATTTGTTGGCATATAGGTTTTCATAGTATTCTCTTATAATCCTTTGTATTTCTGTGGTATCCATTGTAATTTCTCCTCTTTCATTTCTAATTTTATTTGAGTCTCCTCTCTTTTTTTCTTAGTGAGCCTGGCTAAGGATTTGTCAATTTTGTTTTATCTTCTCAAAGAACCAGCTCTTTATTTCATTGATCCTTTCTACTGTTTTTTTTGTGATTTCTATTTCATTTATTTCTGCTCTGATTTGTATTATTTCCCTCCTTCTGCTGATTTGGGGCTTTGTTCTTCTTTATCTAATTCTGTTAGTTGTAGTTTAAGGTTGCTTATTTGGGATTTTTCTTGTTTGTTAAGGTGTGCCTGTATTGCTATGAGTTTCCCTCTCAGGACCACTTTTGCTGCATCCCATATGAGTTGGTATGGTGTATTTTCATTTTCATTTGTCTCCAGATTTTTTTTTATTTCTCCTTTAATTTCATAACGATCCGTTGGTTGTTCAGTAGCATGTTGTTTAGTCTCCACATCTTTGTCACTTTCCCAGTTTTTTTCTTGCAGCTGATTTCTAGTTTCATAGTATTATGGTCAGAAAAGATGCTTGTTATGATTTCAATCTTCTTAAATTTATAGAGGTTTGCCTTGTTTCCTTAATATATTGTCTATTCTTGAGAATGTTCCATGTGCGCTTGAGAAGAATGTGTAATCTGCTGTTTTTGGATGGAGTGCTCTGTATATATCTGTTAAGTCCATCTTGTCTAGCATTTCATTCAGTCCATTATTTCCTTATTGACTTTTTGTCTGGATGATCTATCCATTGATGTAAGTGGAGTGTTGAGATCCCCTTCTATCATTGTGTTGTTGTTAATATCTTCTTTTGGGTTTTTTAATAATTTATGTACTTTGGTGATCCTGTGTTAGGTGCATAGATGTTTATAAGTGATAGTCTTCTTGGTGAAGTGTCCCTTTTATCATTTTATATTGCCCCTCTTTGTCTCTCATTACCTTTTCTATCTTGAAGTCTACTTTGTCTGATATAAGTATGGCAACTCCTGCTTTCTTTTGTTTGCCATTAGCTTGGAGTATTGTCTTCCATCCTTTTACTTTGAGTCTGTGTTTGTCTTTAGAGCTGAGATGTGTTTCCTGGAGGCAGCATATTGTTGGATCTTGGTTTTTAATCTATCCCACCACTGTGTCTTTTGATTGGAGAATTCAATTCATTTACATTTAGAGTGATTATTGGTATATGAGGGTTTAATGTTACTATTTTATCGCTCATTTTCTGGTTCTTTTGCATTTCCTTCATTTCCTGTCCCATGTGTTTTGGACTGCAAGTTCAGTTTGATAGTTCTGTATGATGATTCTCTTAGTTTTCTCTTTGTCATATGTGATTCTATTCTGATTGTTTGTTTAGTGGTTACCATGAGGTTTGTATAAAAAATGTCGTGGATGAGATAGTCTGTTTTCTGATGCCTCTTGTTTCCTTAGACTAAGTCGATTCGATCCCTTACCTCTCCCCCTTCTAATTTATTGTCCCTACTTATTCCATCTTGTGTTGTGAGTGTGTGTTTAAAGTGATGAGTTTATATTCATTCTTGGTGTTTTCCTTCCCTTAATCTTGATTTTTATAATTATGTGGTTTGCTAACCTGTTCTGATAGAGAGCTGCAATTTTTCTGTATGGTACTAACCTTATGGGACCACTGTGTATACACAGTCCGTTGTTGATGGGAACATTGTTATGCGGCACATGGCTAGTTGTTTTCAGTAGTGATTCAGACTGTTAAAGTTTTTATGGGAGTCAAACTTACTGAGCCTAAATTCAGCCAGGGGCTGCTTTGAAGGGCCGGCAAGCAAGGTGGGCAGAGCAGGGCTTCCTGGGAGCACCAGGGTCTGGGGACACATTTGAGGTGAAGGCCCCAAATGCTGGAGGCAGGGGGGCCAGGGCGTCCCCAGGGGCCCTCTGGCCGGCAGATGTGGCAGATGAGACCTTGGGGGGTCCTTGCCAGCAGCGCTCACCTGAGCACTGGAGGGAGTTTGAGTCCTGTGGTCGTGGACTCTGGTGATGTTACGCTTATGTTGTTTGAATTAATTAGAAAAGAAAAAGACATATCATCCCATCTACAATCACAACAAAAAAAATTAAATACCTAGGACCAAATTTAACCAAAGAAGTGAAAGACCTGTACACTGAAAACTATAAGACATTGTTGAAAGAAATGGAAGACATAAAGAAATGGAAAGGTATTCCATGCTCATGATTGGAAGAAGAAACATAGTTAAAATGTTCATATTACCTAAAGCAATCTACAGAGTCAATGCATTCCTGTCAAAGTTCCAATGATGTTTTTCACGGAAATGGAACAGAGTCTTGAAACTTATATGGAACAGCAAAAACTCTGAATAGCCAAAGCAATCCTGAGAAAAAAGAACAAAGCTGAACACATCACACTCCCTGACTTCAAAGTATACTACAAAGCTGTAGTGATCAAAACAGCTACTACTGGCAGTGATCAAAACAGCTACTACTGGCAGAAAAACAGACACACAGATCAATGGAACAGAATTAAAAGCCCAGAAATAAGACCACACATCTATGGACAGCTAATCTTTGACAAAGGAGTGAAGAACATATAATGGAGAAAGGAAAGTCTCTTCAGTAAATGGCGTTGGAAAAACTGGACAGCCACATGCAAAAGAATGAAGGTAGACCACTATCTTAAACCATACACAAAAATTAATTCAAAATGGATTAGAGACTTGAAGGTAAGACCTGAAACCATGAAACTCCTAGAAGGAAACATAGGCAGTACGCTCTTCGACGTCAGTCTTAGCAGTATCTTTTCGAATACCGTGTCTACTTAAGCAAGGGAAACAAAAGAAAAATTGACAAATGGGACTACACTAGACTAAAAAGCTTCTGCAAGGCAAAGGAAACCAGGAACAAAATGAAAAGACAACTCACCAATTGGGAGAAAATATTTGCAAATCATATATCTGACAAGGGATTAATTTCCAAAATGTATAAAGAACTCATACAACTCAATAACAAAAAACAAACAACCCAATCAAAAAATGTACAGAGGATATGAACAGACATTTTTCCCAAGAAGATATACAGATGGCCAACAGGCACGTGAAAAGATGTTCAACATCGCTAATAATCAGGGAAATGCAAATCAAAACCACAATGAGATGTCACCTCACACCTGTTAGAGTGTCTTCTATCAAAAAGACAGGAAGTAAGTGTTGGTGAGGGTGTGGAGAAAAGGGAACCCTTGTGCACTGTTGGTGGGAATGCAAACTGGTGCGGCCACTCTGGAAAACAGGATGGATATTCCTCAGAAAATTAAGAATAGAACTACTTTATGATCTAGCTACTCCACTGCTGGGAATCTATCCAAAGAACACGAAAACACAAATGTGTAAAGATATTTTCACCCCTATGTTCATTGCAGCATTATTTACAATAGCCAAGAATTGGAAGCAACCCAAGTGCCCATCAACGGATGGATGGATAAAGAAGATGTGGTGTACATATACAATGGAATATTACTCGGTCATAAAAAAAGACGAAGCCATGCCATTTGCAACAACATGGATGGACCTTGAGGGCATTGTGCTAAGCCAAATAAGTCAGATGGAGAAAGACAAATACCATGTGATTTCACCCTGCCTGGTATGTGTGTCAGCTCCATACCGTGGGACCTCGGTGTGACCTTGGGCCAGCGTCCTTGTTTGGAAAGCCCTACCTTGGTTGTGTGCACACTCAGAATGGCTTAGGCAGGAGGTGGGCCCCCCGTGTCACCATCTTGCCCCCTGCCCTCTGTCACACACTGGCCCAGCACCACAGGCCCCTGACATGGGCATCCTCCGTGCATCCCCCTGGCCTTGTTGCCCGTCCAGGCCTTTCCTGTCCCCTGTCCTATCTATGCTCAGACCCTTGTGTCGTCAGTTCAGTTGTCCTCGGCCCTCCCTTCACCTCCACTGGGCAGAACCTCACCCCGTGGACCTACCTGCCTTGTCGGCATGGTGTGCTACAGCCGCCCGGTGCCCCTCCCACCTCTCAGTGGTCATTTGTGCTGTCCCTGAATCCCTTCCTGGAGCCAAGGCAGGCCCTCAGGATGAATGCCCTCACTTGCATGTACACCCCCCTCCCTGAGGCCCATCTCGTCCCTTTCCTCCTGCCTTTGCCTTGGCAGGGCGCATCCTTGTGGCAGGCCAGACCGTCCCTCTATGTGCTGCAGCCACCGGCTGTCCCCTCAGGTCCCGTCCATTTGGTGAGTCCTTCTGTCCTCTGGGTCCAGCTCCTCGACTGGCTGTTCCGTCCACAGCCAGTTGGTTTAGTGATTCTCTTCTTTGAAAGTCTTGCCCTGACCCACAGGCCTGCCTGCCTACCACCCTTGTCCCTAAATGCACAAGTGCAGTCGTCTCTGTGGTGCTGGCTGTTGCTTCCTCCCCAGACTTCATGGACGTTCCTTTCCCGTTGGCTCCTTCTCCCTCGGCTTTGTCTTCCAAGTGGATCCTGTAGGTCTGCTGCTGGATCTCCCTCCATAGTTTCCTTCCAGATGACCTTGTCTTTTTTAAGGAATCGAGTGCCCATGGTATGATCCCAGATCCTTGTCGTCAGCACGTCTCTCCTGAGTTTCGGGCTTGTGCAACCATCTCTCTACTGAGTGTCCACAATGGGCTTCCAGACCTTCCCCTCCACTCTGCATGATGACCGGGCTTGGAACTGGGGGTGGCACCGGTGTTTGTTTCCCACCCGCCATGCCAGCCTGGTCCTGGGTCCCCTTCTTCCACCTGCTCTTCTAGCCTAGATGCCATCTATCCTCTCATAGCTTGGGGCTCAGCACCTTCCCACAGAGCTTTCTGTGGTAAAGGAATGTCCTAGATCTGTCCAGTAGAGTGCCCCCAGCCACATGTGGCTAGCAGGCATTGAAATGCGGCTGGTGTGACTGAGGAAGGATTTTTGATTTTTTCTTTTTTCCCTGAGGAAGATTTGCCCTGAGCTAACATCTGTGCCAATTTTCCTCTTTTTGCTTGAGGAAGATTCACGCTGAGCTAACATCTGTGCCTGTCTTCCTCTATTTTATATGTGGGTCACCGCCACAACATGGCTTGATGAGTGGTGTAGGTCCACGGTCGAGATCCGAATTCACAAACCCAGGCTGCTGAAGCAGAGTGCACCAAACTTAACCACTAGGCCACGGGGCTGGCCCCTTGGTTTATTTAACTTGACCCCAGTGACCAGTGGCTCTGTGTTGGGGTGCAGATCTGACCCCACATGCTACCCTGCCTCCTGTGGCTCTCTTTGTCGTCCCAGAGCCGGCTTTGGGTGCCGGGCCTGTGCCCTGCGTGTCCTCTCCACCAACCCCCACGCTCCAGTGAGCTGCGGAGACCCTGGTGGGTTGGCAAGGCCTCCCATCCCCCACCTCACTGTATTGTGTCCCCTTGCCCTGGGGTGTCCCATGTCCCTCCCTTCAGAGCTCAGCCTTCAGGCTGGCCGCACAACCCCAGCAGTTCCTTATTCTCTCGGCCTGCCTCATCCTAGTACAGCCTGAGATGCTGCATTTTTCCCTCGCTGGGGTGGAGGTGCTAGGGGGCAGGACGGCATCTGCCCCTGGGAGCCAGCCAGCCGGTGCCTGCACCCCTCACCCACCACTGCGGCCCCTCCCCGATAGCGTCAGGAGGACTTCAACTGGGGTGATGCTGGGATGCCGAGTAAACGGTGCAGAGGGTTGGAGGCAGTTCCTGAAAGAGCCCTGCTATTCAGAAATGTGAAGCTAAACCTTGCACCTTGGGAGTTACGGACTCAGAGTTGTGGATTTGCTTGTCCTGAAGGCCACTGGAGTCATGGAGAGAAAACGGCACTTGCAGCGTGAAGCATGGCTCTGAATCCCGGATGGCCCGTGCCATGGACAGATGGCCGCGGTGCTCAGAGCCCGCGTCCTGCTGTCACAGGCAGCTGTGCAGTGTGCAGATGTGTGATGCCAGCAGTGTTTTTGTAAACTGTAAGGTGTGTGGTGCAAGGCCATCCTGAGCTGCCAGGCCCCGGTGTTGGGGTGCCCTGGGGCTGAGACGGGCACCCCACAGGGCCTGCCACGCGATGTCAAGGTTGGGGCAGTTTCACAGAGACACTTTTCTCCTGGTGCTGCCTGAGGCTCCTCGCGTGTGGCTTCTGTCCCAGTGGGTGTCGGGGAAGACCCCAAGGGTCATCCTGGGGCTGGGAGCTGAGAGAGTCAGGGAGCGCCTGGCCATGAGGTATGTGGCGGGCAGCCCTGGCTGATGGCCTGTGACTGCCCTCAAGTCCGTCGGGTGTCGTAAGGGAGCCATCTGTGCTGTGTGCGTTTGGTAGAAATGGTCAGCATTTTAAAGTGTTTAAAAAAAACCTCGTTTTTATCCCAGAGCAACCCAGACTTACCATGTTGTAATAGACGCTGTGAGGACGGCTGACCTCAGAAGCTCTTTGTCAGTTCTGAACTTGACCTTCTAGGTATCGGGCATTTGTCTGCGCGCAGAGGCACTTGTTTGCTCAGGGCTCCAAGGCTCTGCCTGCCTGTCGGCGGTCAGCGCCTCCTCCTGTGGTTTTGGAATCTTAACCCAACGGGATCAGTCAGAGCCAGATGAACGATTTAATTTTTATGTCATAAATGTTTGAGGAAATTACACAGAGGGAGATGAGTGAGGGTGTGACTTACAGTGAGCAGATTATGTCACGAGGTCTCTGGGAACCAGGAGGTGTGGAGGCGAGGCGAGTGGCCCCCAGCCAGTGTCTGTGCCCACAGGTACGCTGCCCCTGGCCTCCCAGGAGTCGGCTGTTGTGGAGGACCTGCTCTACGTGCTGGTGGGTGTGGATGGCAGGTACATCACTGCCCAGCCGCTCGCTGGGAGGCAGAGCCGGACTTTCCTCGTGGACCCCAACCTGGACCTGTCCATCAGGGAGCTGGTGAACAGGATCCTCCCAGTGGCCGCTAGTTACTCCGCTGTGACCAGGTAGGCGCCAGACAAGACCCGATGCTGGACTCTGGCCTTTTCAGACGTGCTCAGTCCCCACAGTCACTCTTGGTGCCCCTAAAGATCATTCAAGTCCTCTTCTTAGGAAAGTCCCCATCTTTTTGTGATCCAGCTTCACTCCTGGCATGATTTTGAAGGGCCTGGGGACAAGTGCAGGAAGCCCTGTGTCCCCAAGTTCCCTCTGGGGAGAAGGGCTTGAGTGGCTCATTTGCTTCCTCTTTGTGGATGGGACTCAACATCTGGCCTCTTATCTGAAAACCTAGCTCTCACCTTCTCAGTGGTGCTCAGTGCTTCATTTCCTCGTAGGTTCATTGAAGAAAAGTCTTCCTTCGAGTACGGGCAGGTGAACCACGCCTTGGCAGCTGCCATGAGGACCCTGGTGAAGGAGTATCTAATCCTGGTCACCCAGCTGGAGCAGCTGCAGAGGCAAGGCCTCCTGTCGCTGCAGAAGCTCTGGTTCTACATCCAGCCGGCCATGCGTACTGTGGACATCCTGGCTTCCCTCGGTATGCACCCGCCCGGCGTCTCAGCCAGGCCAGGAGAGCCTGTGGGGGCTTGGGCAGCACACAGGCAGTTTCCATGATGGAACAGTTCCTGGTGTGCGCAGATGAGGCACGGATAGTATCGTGTGAGGGACCTCAGGCCGGGGTGCTAGTCATTCGTTTCGTGCTTTTGGACACCAGGGGTGGGAGGCCGAAGCCTGTGTTGCTTCGTGTTATATTAATTTGCAGGAGGGAAACTCTGGAAGCTCTTATTGGTAAACTTTAGTTAGCAACTACAACTTTATAGTTTGAGTGTATCCCAAAAAAGAAGCCCCCGTCCCCTTGAGGAGGTCAGCGATGAACTGAGAGGTTGTGGTTGGTCTGTCGGAACACAGGAGGGGTGTGGGCGCCCCATCTCCATACTGAGTGCCTCCTCCTCCTTGCAGCCACCTCAGTGGATAAGGGCGAGTGTGTTGGGGGGTCGACCCTGAGCCTCCTGCACGACCGCAGCTTCAACTACACAGGTGACAGCCAGGCTCAGGAGCTGTGCCTGTACCTCACCAAGGCTGCCAGCGTGCCCTACTTTGAGATTCTGGAGAAATGGATCTACAGAGGAATAATCAATGACCCCTACAGGTAGGGTCTGAAGGACAGCGCACGTCTGCCTGCAGCTGCACAGCCCAGGGGAGGCCACGTCCACTGGCTGCTCCTCAGCCAGTGTTCTGTTGTGTGGAGGACGTTGAAATCACCTCAGATCAGGGGCTCTTCACCTCCTTTCCGTGGGCTTCCTTCACAGTCTGGTGGGGTCTTTGGGCTCCTTCTCAGTGTGATGTATTTAAATGCACAAAATGAAGTATGTTGGCTCACGAAGAATTCTATTACGTTGAGATGTATTTGTCAAGATATTTTAAAAATAAATTTGTGGCTTAGAAATAGTGTTTCTCTATAATGACCAAAATTACAAAACCTGTGGTGAGGGGCCTGATAAGGAATGCAGTTCCCAAGTCCTGACGCACATGAGGGAGATTTGAAGCACCATGTGAAGGTGTCGGGTCTCCGTTGTGACGGGCACACGTACCCCTGCTGTGAGTGTTGTCTTGTTGCTGCATTTGTGACGGAAGGAAATGCTAGATTGCAGGAAGAGGGGCATGGAAATGAAGGTGATCAGCTTCCCCTCCAGCTCTCTGGACTGAGTTCTCTCTGCAGCCTGCTCCAAAGTGAGGTTGGGGGTTATTTTAACCCCCAGGGAGAATTGGCAGTAGTGAAGCTGCTTGGCCTCCATGGAGCCCTTGGGGAGCGTGTCAGCCTCTGCTTTGCTCTTGGCTCGTGCGGGGAGCATGCTGCCTCCCTTCAGCCTGTCATTGTCCTCGAGAATCTGCTTGTTACTGAAAGCGTTGTCTTTCCAGCGAGTTCATGGTCGAGGAGCATGAGCTGCGGAAAGAGAAGATCCAGGAGGATTACAACGACAAGTACTGGGACCAGAGATACACTGTCGTCCAGCGGCAGATCCCGTCCTTCCTGCAGAAGGTGGCCGGCAAGATCCTCAGTACAGGTGACGCCGCGGGGCGGGGGCGGGGGCACAGCAGGCCTCGCACCCTGGGCCCCACCTTCCTGGTCACGTGCGCATGTGGCCTCTGTCCTGTGCTCGGTCGTTGTGTCCCTGCCAGAAGGCAGGCACCCAGCTGTGCACGCAGCGAGTGCTGAGGACGTAGGACACCTTCCTATGCCTGGGCATCGTCTGTCTGGTTCCTGTGTGCTCTCCTGGGCTTCATTTTGTCCCCTGACCCTAGGAGGTGTCTCACAGATGCTTTTTCTTCCTCTTTACTATTTCATTTCAAGAACTCTGTTATTGCTTAAAGGAAAACTGTTCCTTTACTCTCGACACTGACATCAGATGTGTGGGCTTTCCACACCAACAACCAGTTCTCTGGGGACACCAGCTGGGTGTCTTACAAATTAGCTCAGTCCTGACACTAACTACCAGAGTGAGCATGGGCCTCACAGATTAAGGGCTCAGTCCCTCAAGACTGCCCCGATTTCAGACACCAGTCACAAGGATCGGGTCCCCCAGCCACCCGCACTTCTGTCTGACCTGGCTACAAATCAGGGGTTCCCATGACCCCTCAGGTTCGATAATTTGCTGTAATGGCTCATAGAGCTTAGAGAAACACTTTACTCGATTACTGGTTTGTTATAAAGGATACAGTGAACAGCCAGATAAAGAGGTCCAGGGGCAAGGTCTGGAAGGGTCCCAAGCATAGGAGCTTTTATCCCCCTGGAGTTGGGGTACGCCACCCTCCTGGCAGGTGGATGTGTGCACCAACCCAGAAGGTCTCCCAACCCCTTTGTTTCGGGTTTTTATAGAGGTTCCACTACATAGGCATGGTTGATGAAATCATCGGCCGTGGTGATTAATTCAATCCCCAGCCCCTCTCCACTCCCCAGAGGTCCAGCCGTCTAATCACAGGGTTGGTTCCTGTGGCCACCAGCCCATCCTGGAGCTGTCTAGGGGCTGCCACAAGCCTCCTCATGAGCATAAACTCAGGAGTGGTTGGAAGGGGCTTACGAATAATGAAGGATGCTCCTCTCACCCCTGTCACTCAGGAAATCCCAAGGGTTTTAGGAGCTCAGTGCCAGGAACCAGGGATGAAGACCAAATATATATTGCTTATTATATCACAGTATCACTACAGGAAAACAGGCGAGGGTACCGACCCCACTATGCTGGCAGTGTTTTTAGTCATCACCATGTGGGTCAGGAACACAACTTAGAAATGTGTGTAGCACCCCACTGGAAGACACGCTGCTGGCCTGGTTCTGAGAGCTGAGCTTTCTGGGGCAGGGTTGGGAGATGATTTAGAACCTGGTTCTTGTAAGGCTTTTTGAAATTATTTCTGTGCTCTGATTAGAAAAAATCCAGGAAAAATGCAAATCAAAACTACGCTAAGATATCATCACCTTACGCCCATTAGAATGGCTATAATCACCAAGAAAAAAGAACAGATCTTGGAGAGGTTGTGGAGAAAGGAAACCCTAATTCACTGCTGGTGGGAATGCAAACTGGTGCAGCCTCTATGGAAAACAGTATGTGGAGGATTCCTCAAAAAATTAAAAATAGAAATACCTTATGACCCAGCTATCCCACTGCTGGGCATCTACCCAACAGACATGAAGTCAACCATCCCAAGAGGCTTATGCACCCCTATGTTCATTGCAGCATTACTCACTATAGCCAAGAAGTGGAAGCAGCCCAAGTGTCCCTCGACTGATGATTGGTTAAAGATGATGTGGTATAGATATACAATGGAATACTACTCGGCCATAAAAAAGACAGAATTGTCCCATTTGCAACAACATGGATGGACCTAGAGGGTATTATGTTAAGTGAAATAAGCCAGAGAGAGGACAAACCCTGCCTTATTTCACTCATAATGTGGAATATAAACTAACACACAGACAGAGAACTGGTTGGTGGTTACCAGGGGGAAGGAGGGGCGGGCACAAGGGGTGAAGGGATGAATAATGGCAATGGACGAATAATAATGTACAACTAAAACCCACAATGTTATAAACTATTAAAACATCAATAAAAAATTTTAAAAAAAGGAACAAAAATCCAGGAAAAAGCCCAGCAAGTCATAGCCGTTACTGCCTCTGTTTTTTAGAGGTGACAGGTGTGTTTCTCTGTGTAAAGTGGGTTCTAGAACTGTTCTTGCATTGTCTGTTCTTTTTCTAGTTCTCTGGCTAGTGTTTGGGCTATGATATCTGAGGTTCAGGCCTACGGTTTATTGTATGTATAATAAACATTTTAATCTGCTTTTGTCCATTTCTTTTTCAGGGAAATATCTCAATGTGGTCAGAGAGTGTGGTCATGATGTCACTTGCCCAGTGGCCAAAGAGATCATCTACACATTGAAGGAGCGGGCATATGTGGAGCAAATTGAGAAGGCTTTCAACTACGCCAGCAAGGTCCTGCTGGGCTTCCTGATGGAGGAGAAGGAGCTCGTGGCACACCTGAGGTGTGCTGGTCACCGTGGATGGGCTGCTCGCCCCTTAGACAGTGCACACTGTCTGCGGACTGTTTGCCCAAGATTGGAAACTTCCTTTCTGTTTTGTTGTTTTACAAATGTTTAAAAATTGGCTCCAGCCTGAGAATTTGGCACGTTTGTGACCCTCCTACCTCCGTCCTTAACTTCCTGACGTCTGCAGAGATGTCCTCCTCAGGGGCCAGCAGAGGGCAGTGTCTGCCCATGTCACCTTGTCTGAGGTGGCCCACCTCACCAGCCCTACTCCCTGCCTGGGGCCACCAGCCCTCCACAGTGACCTATCTGCAGCCCCTCCTCAGCTCCTTTCTGGCAGCACATCTTGCACAGCCTGGCTCAGTAGTCCTGTGCCTCTGCCTGAGAGCTGTTCACTTCAGCTCGTTGTAAGCTGACCACTAGTCCCCCCTTGCTTAAGTGTAGTTGTTGGTAGGACGCTCTAGGCACTGGTGGGTGTGGATGATGTGCTTAGCACTCCCACCGCGTCATCCAGACTGCTCTTTTTGGTGGGAGCCCTTTGTGTACACGTGGCTTTTCCTCGTCAGTCACCTGCCCTCGTTTCTCCAAGTCCAGGCTGTTGTGTGTCAGGCGGCCTCATTGATGTCTGCCTCTCGCCTTCGCCTGCTCTTCAGGTCCATCAAGCGCTACTTCCTGATGGACCAGGGGGACTTCTTCGTGCACTTCATGGACCTCACTGAGGAGGAGCTGAAGAAGCCGGTGGATGACATCACGCCCACCCGCCTGGAGGCACTGCTGGAGCTGGCCCTGCGCATGAGCACAGCCAACACGGACCCCTTCAAGGACGACCTTAAGGTGAGTGGGGCCCGGGGCCACCTGGGACCCTGCTCCTGAAGACATGGGGCAGCTGCCTGAGAAAGACGTTGACATAAAAACATGATAGAAACCAGCCCTGACAAATATTTTTTCTGCTTCTGTTGAAATGACCGTGTGTTTTTCTCTTTGATTCTGTTAATGTGATTGATATGTTGAACCATCCTTGCATCCCAGGAATAAATCCCACTTGGTCACGGTGTGGTCCTTTTAATGTGCTGCTGGATGCAGTGTGTTGAGGATTTTGGCCTCTGCGTTCGTCAGGGTTGCTGGTCTGTAGTTTTCGTGTGTCTGTCTGGCTTCACTATCAGGGTGATGCTGGCTTCATAGGTTGAGCTTGGGAGCGTTTCCTCCTCCCTGAGTGTTTTGGAAGAGAGTCAGGAGGGTTCATTCTTTAGTTCTTTAAATGTTTGGTAGAATTCACCAGTGACATCATCTGGTCACGGGCTTGTCTTTGTTGAGAGGTTTGATGATGTCTTCACTCTCCTTCCTGGTTCAGGGCTGCTCAGACTTCCTTTCTTCTTGAGTCAGTTTGGTGGTTTGTGTGCCGCTCAGGGTTTGGGTAGGAAGTAGTGCTCACAATCCTTACTTCTGTTCGGTTGATGGTAATGTCCCTGCCTTCCTTTCTGATGTTGGTAATTTGAGTCTTCTTTTTTTAGTTACTGTAGCTAAAAGTTTGTCAACTTTGTTGATCTTGCCAAGAACCAATTTTTGCTTTCTTTGATTTTCTCTTTCATTTTTCTTTCTCCATTTTGTTTTTCTCTGCTCTAGTCTTTTTTTTTTTTTTTTTTTTTTTTTTTTTTTTTTTTTTTTTTTTTTTTTTTTTTTTTTTTTTTTTTTTTTTTTTTTTTTTTTTTTTTTTTTTTTTTTTTTTTTTTTTTTTTTTTTTTTTTTTTTTTAAGTTTCCATTTAATTTTTATTGTGGCTCAGAGCGTGGGTTTGGGGATTTGAGACAGAATTCTGGCTTTGCAAGCTGTTTGTCTGCTCTAGTCTTTTTTGTTTCCTTCTTTCTGCCAGCTTTGGGTTTAGTTTGCTCGTTTTCCTAGTTTCTTAAGTTAGTCTATTGACCGGAGATCTTTTTTCTCTTTAATGCAGGCATTTATAGCCGTGCGTTTCCTTCTAAGTACTACATTCACCGCGTCCCCTGAGTTGGAGTGTGTTGTGTTTCTATTTGTCTCAAGGTTTTTTCTAATTTCTCTTGTGATTTTTTCTCTGACCTATTTGTTTTTGAGTGTGTTTAATTTTCACATATTTGTGAACTTCTCCTTTTCCTTCTGTTAGTGATTTCTAACTTCTTCCCGTTGTGGTCACAGAACATTTCACATGATTTCAGTTTGTGGACTTTAAGGCTTGTTTTGTGGCCTCACAGTGGTCTCTCCTGGAGAAGATTCTGTGTGCACCTGAGGAGAATGTGTGTGGGAAGGTCCTGTGGACGTCCAGTTGGTTCACTGGGGTCAAGTCCTCTCTTAGTGACCTTCCTTCTGGTTGTCTGTCCACTGTTGAAAGTGAGGTGTGGAAGTCATCCACTGTTAGTGTAGAATGTCTCTCCTAATTCTGTCAATTCCTGCTTCGTATATTTTAGGGTCTGTTGTTAGGTGTGGGAGTGTTTTCATAGGATAAGTTCCTAGAAGTGAAACTATTAGATCAGAATATATGGCTATTATACAACTAGACTGATCTTACTGGAATCTGGTCTCTGCGGATCCCGGGCCACACAGCTGAGGAGGGGCCATCGTCCGCATGCTCAGCGTGTCCATCTGTCCATCAGCTATTTGTGTTTCTTCTTCCTTTATTCATTGTCCTTCATTGTGGTTCTTGTTGCTTGTTTCCGATTGTGTCATCTTTTTTATTGATTTATAGGAGCCCTTTCACACTGTCCCTGGCATGTCGTTGGCCCTTAATAAATATTTGAATAAATCGATGTGCGGACAGGACTCTTTGCCCATCATAGGAGTCATATTTTCCACCAGACGTGCTTGTCTTTGGACTTGGGCCTGGTGCTTATTGTGGGAAAAGGTTTAAATCTGAAGGATTCAGATTTTCCTCACTTGACTTTGTGGCTTCTCATTTATACCATCAGAGGGTATTTTTAAAGGAATTCTTCTGTACTTTTCTTTTTCTGCTTTAATGGGAAGTGGTTTAACTTTTGAATTAGGATTTATCAGTAGATGTTTGGTTTCTTAAGCCAGCCTCCAAGATTTAGAATCTGACGTGAGAGGAACTTTCCTGCATCCTGGATTTGCTCTTCCAGCTCATGATGTAGGAATGGAAGTCAGGACCTGATGCTTTTTATTTCTCTTTCCCCGAGATTGATCTGATGCCTCATGACCTGATCACTCAGCTTCTGCGTGTTCTGGCCATCGAGACCAAGCAGGAGAAGGCAATGGTCCACGCCGACCCCACTGAGCTCACGCTGAGTGGCCTAGAGGCCTTCTCTTTTGACTACGTCGTCAAGTGGCCCCTGTCGCTGATTATTAACAGGTGAGCCTCGGTCCCTCTGGGCGCCAGCTTCGGTAGGTATTTATTCAGGTGTGCCAGGAAGAAAGGATTGTCGCCCACCCGGCAACAGCCTCGTTCTGCAGAGCATTGAAGGCAGCTCTCTGCGTTAGTCTCTGCCCAGGGGTCACCCAGCTGCCTGGCAGCCAGAGTGCAGAACTGTTGGTTGGTGACATCACAGCCCGGGCTCTGCTCTGGGCCACGAGCCTCATTTATGACGTCTGGTGCCAGCAACAAGCACGAGGTGTCAGAATCCTACGTGCCCTTTTCCTTCTTTGCAGGAAAGCCCTGACCCGCTATCAGATGCTCTTCAGGCACATGTTCTACTGCAAGCATGTGGAGCGGCAGCTCTGCAACGTTTGGATCAGCAACAAGACCGCCAAGCAGGACTCACTGCACTCTGCCAAGTGGTACGTCCTTCCTGTGCTCTCGGACGCTTCGCTCAAAGCAGGTTGGCTTCCCTCTTCACACCTTTAAAAGAGCAGTTTGATGACGCATGTTCATAGCTTTTAGATCCACGATGTTTTTTGTGTTGTGCGGCAGGGCAGGGCCGTTGCTGACCACAGGGGGCGCTGGCTGTGTCCCCAGCCATCTACACAGACCTGCGGGTTGGCGGATCTGGCTGAGCTTGAGCCCCTCAAGGACCTCGAGCTCCTCCAGGGGTTGGGAGTGTTTCTTTCCTCCTCTCGGCACACCCAGAGGCACGTGGTGTTGGCAAACCACTCCGTTTAAGCCAGAGGCGCTTTGCATGTAAGTGTGCAAAGTGGCCCCAAGTGTGGTTTGTGCCGTGTGAGCCGTCGTGGAGCTGCAGGCGCAGTGTCCTGAGTGGTGTGCCCAGAGGAGGTGCACCCTGACAACAGCCAGCCCCTGCACAGCGGGGAGCAGGCGGTGCTTCTCAGGCGCCGTGGAGGTCCTGGCTCTGCATCTCCTCTGAAACGGTCTTTGTGCTCACTCAGGTTTGCTGGTGCCTTCACTCTGCGGCAGCGAATGCTTAATTTTGTCCAGAATATTCAGTACTATATGATGTTTGAAGTGATGGAACCAACCTGGCATATCCTTGAGAAAAACCTAAAATCTGTGAGTTTTTTAGCACTTAAAAGGCTCTATACCAAAGGGTATGTTTCACGAAATAGGGTCTTCAGAGAGGAGAGTGTTGGGTCAGGTGTCAGGGGAGTAACTGCAGAGAGCTGGTCCCAGAGCTTTGCTCTCCTCTTTCTCCCTGTGGAGCGGGAGGCTGCGGGGCGGGGCTTCCGCTGCTCCCAAGAAGCAGTCAGGACGCCGCATGGGAAACCGGCAGGGGGCTGGTGGCCTCGCTGGGCCTGGTCGGGAGAAGGCAAAGCCCTCCGCACACACACACAGAACAGGAGTCCTTCCAAATGTGAAAAGGGTATGTGAGTGTGCATGTGCATACGTGTGTGTGAGCGTGGGGGGCTGTCTGCTCCCACACGCTGTGTCCCCCAGGATTGAGCTGTTGGAACAATATCAGTGCCTTGCCTCCAAGGGAGCTCTGAGAGCCTCAGTGGGGCCGCTCCCTCCACAGCACACTCTAGGCCCCTGGGGCCTGTCAGCCAGCAAGCTCAACTGTCACCAAGTTCCGGAAGCAGAAAGTGGCAAGCAGCAGTGTTTCCTCCTTGCTGTCTTAGGAACCAAAACCATGGACCTTTTAGGGCATGTTCATTATCGTTTTCTTTTAGTGGTCTTTTGAAGTTTCCCCAAAAAGATCAGAGAATTGTTTAAAAAATGGAAACAAAACAGAAGTGCACAAAATAGCCAGAAGGGAAGCCTCACGTATGTAGAGTTTGTCTCTTAGCGAAGCCATTCCACGACAAGAGGCTGCTGCCCTCTTTGCAGGCCTCCAACATCGATGACGTGCTGGGGCACCACACGAGCTTCCTGGACAACTGCCTGAAGGACTGCATGCTGACCAACCCCGAGCTGCTGAAGGTCTTCTCCAAGCTCATGTCTGTGTGCGTCATGTTCACCAACTGCATGCAGGTGCCGTGCCCCACCTGTACCTTCTGCTTCTCGCTGTCCCTGGGCATGTCCTGCCTTGAGCCCCGCCCGGTGCTGTGGCAGGGACTGCAGGCTCCAGTCTCTGTCTGAGGCCTTTTTCTGGACATCTTGCGTTCTTTTTCTTAGAACTTAGGTTCTTTGATTCAGTTAACTGTTTATGGGGCACCTGTTACAAGCAGTTGCCCCAGGACAATGGTACAGAGTGTCAGGAGGCAGAAGGGGCAACATGGGGGCTCATGGGGCTCCAGGACACTGGTGGGGGGTCTGGGTCGCAGGGGCCAGTGGGAGCGTGTGGGAGGTAGCAGAGCCCCGTGACATGGTGACTGATCACGGAGGGAACAGGAGTGTGTGAACCTGATTCCGTAGACACTTGGGAGCCATGTAGGGTCCCCAGGTGGAAAAGCCATGAAAGGAAACCGTTTTTAGAAAAATTAGCTCGTGAGCCCTGTGACAGGCAGACTCGGAAATCGTGTGGGCACAGCTGGTCGTTCCCACCTGCAGCCTCCTGGGTGTCCCAGATGGGAGTGGGGAACTTTTCACGTGGAGCGAATGGGTTGTAACTAACAGAAGCATTTCTTCCCAACCCCAAGAGGTTTACACAGAGCATGAAATTAGACAGTGAGCTGGGCCGCCTGACGCTGGAGCACGGCACCATGCTGGGGCCGCCCACAGAGGCCGAGCGGGCCGAGGAGCGCACCCGGAAGGAGCTGGCCAGGAAGGTGCGTGGCCTTGAGGGTTAGTCCAGAAGACCCTCCTTCCTCACCAGATGTGACACGGTGTTAAGATTGCAACGCTTCAAAACCAAATCCACTACCACCATTTCATTTCCATCTTCCCTTTGATTAAAAAGAGACCATCTTAAAATTTAGTTCTCAACATAAGCCAGAGAGAATCTACCTCCTGTCGTTGCAGTCTCGGCCCTGCTGCGCTCCAGGGCGAGGCTGCAGTTATTCAGAGAGGGTGTCACGGTGAGGGTGAGCTGTGCTGGTGCCCCGCAGAGCAGGTGAGGGTGAGCCGCGGGGATGCCCAGCAGAGGGCCTGTTGCTCAGCAGGCACAGGGCCATGGGCCCTGCTGCTACTACGATTAGGGTTCGTCCTTAACTAGAAGGGTCAGGTGGCTCAGCGGGTGGAGGTGTGTGTGTCCTTTGAGGGGTGCAGATAGGGTGGCATGGGCCCCTCAGCGCCAGCTCGGGAGGAGCCCAGGCGTACACTCCTGTGTCCCCGGTCTGTTCCCCTTGCTGAGAGGCGGCCAGGAGAAAGCACACATTAGCTTGAAAACCTGAGCTCCATAAAGAAGACCCCAGGTTCCATGCAGTGGTAGGAGCAGGGCGCTAGCTGCCCGATCATGTCTCCATGTCCCGTGGTCTCAGGAATTTTAAGATGCCCTTACTTTTTACATTTATCACCCAAACACTTCCTGAAACCCATTTTTCTATTAAGAAATTTAAAAAGGAGAAGGAAAGCTGAGCTGCTGGAGAGTTGTGCCGAGGCCCAGGGGCCGGGCGGGCTCACAGTGCTGACATGTCTTCCAGTACCTGGCCGAGCACGTGGACGCTCCTCAGCTGGCCTCCAGCTTCGAGGCCACCATCAATAAGTTTGATAAGAATTTCTCAGCCTACCTACTCGACCTTCTGGCCCGGCTGAGCATCTACAGCACCAGCGACTGCGAGCAGGGCATGGCCAGTGTCATCTCCAGGTGAGTGCAGCAGCTCTCCACCCACGCCGCTGCCTGTCATGGTCACATCCCCATGATGTGGGGCCCAGGCTTCCCTCGCTGCTCCCCACCCCTGCAGCTCTCTCACCTCCACCACGTACCCTCACTTTCCTCCCCGCAGGCTCGACTTCAACGGCTTCTACACAGAGCGCCTAGAGCGCCTGTCTGCAGAGCGGAGCCAGACGGCAGCCTCCCAAGTGCCTATCCCACGGGGACCCCCGGCACCAGCGCCCAGGGTGGCCGTGGCTGCTCAGTGAGGCCCTGCACCTGCCTCAACTGAAGGAAGGACGTGGGTGCCAGTAGGGGCTGTGAATAAATGAGTTCAGGGGTTTTTAATCAAATATTCCTGAAACGTGTGTTTCGTGTGTTGTCAGCGTTCAAGTCTGGGTGTCGTCCGTGCTCAACTCGTCCCATCTCTCAGGGCACTGGCTTTTGTTTTGTACCCGCTGCGCAGACCAGAGCAGTGTCTGTGTGTTTGCTGCTCTCCTCACATGGAGCAGCGTCACTTTTTTTTTTCAGTCTCAAATAAAGACAAAGGGAAACACGTGGCATTTGAACAAACAAGATAATTACCAAGATGCTGTGCAGGGCATGAGGTCCAGGCCTGGTGTCCACATGTCCATACCTGGTCTGGTGATGTCTTGTGACAAATGAACGGGGCTGGGCTCCCAGAAGTCAGCGGAACCCCACTGACTGCGGGCTGGGGTTTACTCTGGGCGCTAGGGGGCAGCACAGTTCCTGCTCCTGTAGTTTGGGTTGGGGCTGGAAAGTGTGAGTCACAAAGCCCCAGCCTTGTCCTACCGGTGCAGAGGTGGTGTGTATGCCCGCTGACCTGCGGCTGGCCCTCTCAGCGGTCACCCGCCTTCCCTGATTCAGCAGCGGGCGGCACAGCCAGCCCTGCGTGTGCGCTGCCTCTAACACCTCTGTGCCCCTGCACCTGTTCTCCACCAAGCTGCCCCTTCCTGCTAGTTTTCATGTGTGTCATTTTCAAACTTCTGACCACTTGCTCCAGGGGCCTCTTTGGCAAGCAAGGAGGAATGAGAACCTGACTGCACAGGCGGGTCCCTCCGCAGGGCATCGGTGTGCACAGAGGGCACTGTGGAGCTGGGGGCTCGACTCACCAGCCGCAGACGGCTTCCTTTTCTGTCTGCAGTGTTGCAGGCATGACTGTGAGCAAGCAGGCTTCTCTGCCAGCCAGAGTTGCCCAGAGTCGAGGCGTTGTGCAAACGCCTGACTGAGCAGAGGAGCCCACTGGCCCTCAGCTCGTGGCCCTCCTGCTGGCATGAGGTCCAGATCCCTGTGTCCTTGTCTCGGACTCTGGGCAGCAGACCTTTCCCACTACACCAGGTGCTGGCGGGA
This sequence comes from Tapirus terrestris, assembly GCA_004025025.1. Taxonomy (NCBI): domain Eukaryota; kingdom Metazoa; phylum Chordata; class Mammalia; order Perissodactyla; family Tapiridae; genus Tapirus; species Tapirus terrestris. The sequence goes on along the minus strand of PVID01010082.1, from coordinate 44,254 downwards.
GGGGAGTGTCTGGCAGCACCTGCCTGTCGCTGGTGGGGATGAGTTAGGTGCATCTTGTGGGCCGGGCCGGGGTTCCTGTGTCCTGGGCGGGGTTCTGTGGGCCGCGTTGTCTTGGCTGGTGATGCCTCACATGAGCAGCAGTGACGCTGCTCCATGTGAGGAGAGCAGCAAACCCACAGACACTGCTCTGGTCTGTTAGCCGCGCACAGGTGGTTTGGTCAGCTTACGTGAAGCCTGCGTGTTCACAGCGGCTTTTAGTTTTGCCTCTACGGGACACGTTGCCTTTGAACTTTTGCTTCATATAACTTGGAACATACGACCAGGGGAGAGAAAGTTGCCAGGAGGATTTGGGGTTCACTTGGCATCATTTTACAATATGCGGTCGTGTGTAAACTCAGACAGAAGCCGGAGCGGCCGCAGCACCAGTTCTGTTGCCTGTACTGGAGACCCCCAGAGTCCTTGCTAGCTCCTCCTGCCTTTTTTTGCGTGTGAGGAAGACTAGCTCTGAGCTAACATTTGTTGCCAATCCTCTTTTTGCTGAGGAAGACTGGCCCTGGGCTAACATCTGTGCCCGTCTTCCTCTACTTTATATGGGACGCCGCCACAGCATGGCTGACGAGTGGTACGTCTGTCCGTACCTGGGATCTGAACCTGCGAACCCCAGAGCACGCAAACTTAACCACTATGCTGCTGGGACAGCCCCTGCCTTTTCTTTCTTTTTAGCCATTCACTTGGGGAAAGTAATGGTCCGTTGAACTTTGACCTCTGGTCTGGAACTGCCTGTGGGCACCATACCCTCTCGCCTGAGACCTTGACATGCTCTCATGTCTGGCCAACCCAGGGAGCATGTCCAGAACCGCAAAGGGCAAACCCACTTGGCTCAGCCACAGGAGGCCTGGGTTCCTGGGTGACACCAGGAAAGGGCTTGGTGCCAGGCCAGTGTGGGGATGGCCCCACCCCACAGAACCGGGGGAGGTACCAGTGGGCAGGCACAGTCCCATCCATAAACCCCCAGACAGCCTTTCACAGTCACTTCCCCTCCAAGGCCCCCAGGGGCGCCACCTCCCACCAGCAAGCCCCAGGAGCCTCGGTCTTCTCGTGTGCACAGAGCTGGATGCAAGTTTGCAGGGAGGGGCCGAGTTAGTCCATTCACCTCCCCTCTTGGTTAATTGGTCCACATTTATGGAGCTTTTTCCGTGTGCTGGACACTAGACTGTCTAGGAGCCTGTAGGGAACCAGAAGTAGATACAGGAACATCTGCGAGCAACGGGGGAGGGAGGATGCACCCCCAGGTGCCCGCAGATCCCGCCCCAGCCCCGCCCCTCCTGGTGTCGGACTGGCTGATTGGAAGCTGCTGGGGGCTGGGGGCCGGGGTGGGGCGTGCGGGATGAGCCTCCCAGCGGAGCACAGGGACCAGACCGTGTCCCAGAGTGCATGGAGCCACCTCCCCACTCCTCCTGTCCCCGGACCCTGAGACCCTGGACAACTGACCTTTGTCCGCACCCACTGGCCATGTGTGGCTTTGGGCTCTGGCTGCTGGGCATGTTGTGGCTGCAGGGTGAGTGTTGGGTGTAGGCTCTGGTCCAGATCTGAGGGGCTGCCGTCCCGGTGTGGGGCAGCCACCTGGCTTTCTGCAGCCCCGCCAGCTCTGGGCTGGTCTCTGGGGGACGGGGGCACAGAGGTGGTCACAGCGGGGAGGCCCCAGCGGTGGACAGACGGGACCTTCAAAGGGGAACTGAGAGGAAGAACGCCGCCCGGGGAGTTTCCTGAGCTCGTGTAGGGACTGGGGCTGGGACAGAGCAGGGCGGAGGACCGGCTGCTCCGATCTGCCCCGGGGCCCTGGGGCAATTACCCACTCCACAGGACCCCCAGCCAGGCAGGGACGGGAGAACTGAGGACCGGTGGTCTGGAGCTGAGGGTAGGGGCACCCAGGGGGTGGTCTAGCCACACGGGGACCTGCCTCCGGCCTGGGGAGGATGAGTGTGCTGCTGCCCTTGTCCCACCCGGGCTCCTCCAAGCCTCCTGGGCTGGAGGGGGCCACCTCCCGCACAGGCAGGTCTGGGCTGGCCCTCACCATGGCCCCTCATTCCTGGCGGTTTGCACCTGAGACATATTGACACCTGCAAAGAGGGAGAAGAGAGTCCCTGGAGGCTGGTCTCCAGCTCACCAGCTCTGGGCCTCCCGCTGTCTTGCGGGATAGGAGGGGGTTTCTGGATCTGGGCTGGGTGAACCGCCTGCTGGGGAGGTCCATCAGTGCCCCAGTTAGACGCAATTTTGTGATTAGTTGAGATGAAAAGGTGTAGACTCTCCCCCAGGGTCTGTGCCTCCTCGGGGTCCGGGGAGAGGATGGGGAGGGGACGTCCAGCTCAGCCCTTGGCCCCAGGGGGAGCTGTCTGGGGGCAGCTCCTGGAAGGGCTGGCGCGTGGGGCTGTCTCTGGGTGCTGCTGGGCACAGGTCTGCCTGGCCCCGCCTAGTGCAGGGGTCCTGTGGCCTTTTTAACACAGAACCCCACTTGGGCCAGGGAGCCGGCTCTCAGAGTCAATGGTTCCCGAGCGCACTGTCCGCGATTCCCCGGAGGAGGCGGGGCAGGTGCACAGCGGGCCTGGGAAGGGCCCCCCCGCCCCCTGTGAGATGTGCCCTGAGCCTGCTGACCTCGTCTCTCCCGCAGCGGTCGCCCCCAGCGCCTGCCTTCCCCACGTGGAGCAGTACGAGGTGGTGTGGCCACGGCGCCTGCCAGGACCCCGCACCCGCCGAGCCCTGCCCTCACACTTGGTAAGTCTTGGGGGAGCTGGGCTGGGGCCCTTCCTGGCCCCTCAGAGCCGGTGTCCGTCCGTGAAAGGGGTGGTGGCTCCTCATGTGCCCAGTGGTTGTGAGGGGCCGGCCTTGGGGCTGAGGGCCAGGTGGGTTTCTGGGCCCCTGAGGGGCTCCCAGTCCACTTGGGCTGTCTCTTCCTCCACCCCCGGCCTCACCTTCTTCCACGTCCTGCTTCCCTCTGGCCAGGGCCATGCCCTAGGGGGCGTCCCTGAGGGCGGGCTCTGGGGGCTAGCCACGGCTGCCCCGCCTTCCCTTCAGGAACCTGCCTCGGGCCACTCCCCAGTTTCCCTAAATCAAATTCCTCTTAGCCTGGAGGGGATGGCTCACCAGGCAACTTGCCTTGCGTGTTTGCGGTGACACACCTCTCTGGGGCATTTGGGGCCCGGCTGGGATTTCCCGGGGCTGCCTGGGGGCATTCCTGAAACCCACGTGGGTGCGCGTGTGTCTGGGGGGCGTGCGCCTGTGTGAGAATGGACATGCCTGCGTGTGTATAAGGGACAGCCCAGATCTGACCTGGCCGTCACCCCCCCTGCGGGCACAGCGCATAGCATCCAGAGGGGTCAGCAGGCCTGAGCGAAGGCTCTGCGGGCTAGGGGCATGCCCCCCTCAATCTCAAGCGCCCGCCACACCCCAACCGCTCCACCCTAGTCAGGCCCAGGGCCAGGAGGGTTGGGCCTCTGGGTGGGGGGAAGGGCACTGGTGCTGGAGGGGCCTGCCCACCTGCTTTGCTGCCTTGGTTTTTTTTTTTTTTTTTGAAGACGATTGGCCTTGAGCTAACATCTGTTGCCAACCTTTTTTTTTCCTTTTTTCTCCCCAAAGCCCCAGTACATAGTTGTATGTTATAGTTGTACATCCTTGTAGTTCTTCCATGTGGGATGCTGCCTCAACATGGCTTGATGATGAGTGGTATGTAGGGCTGTGCCCAGGATGCGAATGGGCAAACCCCAGGCCGTCCAAGCGGAACATGCGAACCCAACCGCTTTGCCATCGGGCCGGCCCCTGCTGCCTTGGTTTTAAGGGTTGCTTGTCAGGCCACGTCCTACCCCTACTTCCTGGGAAAAGGGCGTCATTATTGTCCTTGTGTGGACAGATGGGGAAGCTGAGGCCCGAGGAGCCCGGTGTGGTCCTAGGTGCAGCTCCCGCCTGCCCAGCTCCCCTCCACCCCCAGGTTTGAGGTGGGTGTGGCCTGGGGCCTGGCCCCTCACCCTGGACCCTCCTTTCCCCTCCTGCCCCCCCGGCTCAGGGCCTGTACCCAGAGAGTGTGAGCTATGTCCTTGGGGCCCGAGAGCACACCTTCACCCTGCACCTGCGGAAGAACAGGTGAGTGGGGGGCCTGGGCCCCACCCCTGCCCCCAACACACCTGTGTCTGTGTCCTGGGCCTCGGGCTCCCTGCCCAGCCTCTCCTCCAGCCAGAGGCGGCTTCTAGGGGGAAGCAGGCGGGCCCCAGGAAGCCACAGTGGATCTCTTCCAGGGACCTGGTCGGCTCGGGCTACACAGAGACCTACACGGCCGCCAATGGCTCCCAGGTGACGGAGCAGTTGCAGAGGCAGGTACGGCCTGGGTGGCCCTCCCCACGGCCGCAGGGGGTGCTGGGAGCGGGGCCTGCAGACTCACGCTCTCCTCCCGCAGGACCACTGCTTCTATCAGGGCCACGTGCAGGGGCACGGGCACTCCGCAGCCAGCCTCAGCACCTGCGCAGGCCTCAGGTGAGTGCTGCCCACCCGCCGGGCGCTCCCCTCACTGTCCACAGCAGACTGAGGCGAGAACGGGGCTGGACGTGGGGACACCTTCCTGCACTGTTAGAAGTTACAGGCTCCCTGAGCACGAGGCCCCTCAGGCCCCTGGACGCTGTCCCCAGCACGTCTCTGTGCAGAGCGGGTGCCATGTCCCCGGGCACGTCCTCCTGTCCTTCAGGCTCCTGCTCCCCCTGACGGGCAGGCCGGGAGATGCACTAATTTGGAAGTGCTGCTCCCTCTACTCTCAGGGGCTTCTTCCGGGCCGGCTCTGCCGTCCACCTGATCGAGCCCCTGGATGGGGGTGGTGAAGAGGGGCGGCACGCTCTGTACCAGGCACAGCACCTGCAGCAGAAGGCGGGAACCTGCGGGGTCAGCAACACCAGCCTGGAGAGCATCTTGGGACCTCGGGTCTCGGCAGCCTTCAGGCCCCGGGTGAGAGGAGGCCCCGGCCAGCTTCGTCCCCTGTCCACTTGGGCCTGTGCCTCCCCCAGCCTCCCCGTACACTCAGCGCAGGGTGGTGAGGGTGCTGCCCGTCGTCCCTGTAGTGGGGTGGGCTGGGCGTGTCTGGGCTGTCCCCATGGCCAGTGGGCCTGGGCCTGGCTTTCCCAGCAGCTGCAGAGACAGTGCCTTAGTCTGTGCTGGAGCCTCCCAGACGGTCTGCCACACCGAGTGGGACTGGGCGCCAGCTGTAGAGCCCGGGAGATGATCAGTGTGTGGAGACTGGGCTGAGGCCAGGAGGGCTGTGGCTGTGGCTGCTGACCTGCTTCTTGTTGCCCCTCCTCAGAACTGGCCGCCATCCCGAGAGACCCGCTACGTGGAGCTGTTTGTGGTCACGGACAGCACAGAGGTACCCTGGGGCGGGGCGGGGTGGGGCCAGGTTGCTGATAGGCTGCAGCCTGAGGGTCTGCTGTCCTCCAGTTCCAGAAGTTGGGCACCAGAGCGGCTGTGCGAACGAGGGTGCTGGAGGTGGTGAACCATGTGGACAAGGTAGGTTCTGTCTACCCTGAGGGGGCGTCCCCTCCAGGGGCTGCCGGGGTTCCTCCCAGCAGGGGCTTCCAGGACCCCTCGGCAGCAAAGGTCCCTTCCGGACCAGGCATCACCTCACCCGATAGAAACCCTGGTGGGGGGGTGACCGTGGGGCCGGGTGGCAGGTGGAAGCATCAGCCGGCTGCAGAGGGAGCTGGGATCTGCCCCAGCTCCTGCCCCGTCCCACTCACAGAGGACACTTCCTCCACCGGCCCCCAGCCCAGCCCTCTCTGGGGTGGGCTCTGGCCCTCTCACCCGGCCTCACTGCCCTGGAGCCTGACCCAGGGGACTCCGTCCTCTCGCAGCTTTATCAGGAACTCAATTTCCGCGTGGTCCTGGTGGGCCTGGAGATCTGGAACGGCGGGGATAAGATCCAAGTCAGCTCGCAGGCCGACGCCACGCTGGAGAACTTCCTGGCCTGGCGGGTGCGGGAGCTGGTGGGGCGACAGCTGCATGACAATGCTCAGCTCATCACGTGAGGGCAGAGCGCCGTCGCGGGGCCGCGGGTGGAGGGCCCGGGAAGGGCTTTATGGACACGAGGAGGGCACTTGGGAGGGGCTGTGTGCAGACACTGCTCTTGTTCCCAGTGGGGTCGACTTCACCGGGACCACCGTGGGACTGGCCAGGGTGTCCGCCATGTGCTCGCTGGCCTCCTCGGGGGCCGTGAACCAGGTGTGGAGGGAATCCCGCCCGGGTTTGTTGGCCGCTGGGTGGGGAGCAGGCTTGGAGCTTGAGCCGAAACTCATGAGGGGCGACCCCGGGACTCAGGTCCACGTGCTTGTCCCCAAGCTGTGTCCGTGAACACCCAAATGGCTGCCCCTTCCAGAGGATTTGTTGTTGCTTTTAGGTTTTAAGAACTATTGTTGGCAGGAAGTGACACCAAACCTCTCAGCCTTGCCTGGGGCAGCGAGGGCAGGCAGCGGGGTCGATGGGCCAGGTGGGCTTCGCCAGCCAGCACAACCTCTCCCCGCAGGACCACAGCCAGAACCCCATCGGTGTGGCGAGCACTATGGCCCACGAGATGGGCCACAACCTGGGCATGGACCATGACGAGAACGTGCAGGGCTGCTACTGCCCTGTGCCACGAGATGGCGGTGGCTGCGTCATGGCGGCCAGCATCGGGTGAGGCTCGCCCCGATCCACCTGGCTGAGGGCCACCTGCAGAATGGGGTGTCCTAGGGGTGTAGGCAGCCTGCCCCACTGCCCGACCTCCCCTGACAGGGACCCCGCTCCCCTCAGCCTCCAGTTCCCCAGAATGTTCAGCCAGTGCAGCCGGGCCGACCTGGAGACGTTCATGGAAAAGCCCCAGACATCCTGCGTGGTGAATGCCCCGGACCCCGACCGGCTGGTGGGAGGCCCCGTGTGTGGGAACCAGTTTGTGGAGCGCGGGGAGCAGTGCGACTGCGGGCCCCCCCAGGTACAGGGCCACACGCCCGCCGCCACCCTCTGTTCCCCACCACGTTCCCCACGTGCCCCCGGCACATGTCAGAACACACTCTTGTTCTCTGGTGGCACCTGCAGCTACCTGTAGGGGACCCATGGGAGGGAGCAACCATGACCTCTGCGTGGAGGCTTGGCCGAGCCAGGGCAGGTTGTGGAGGGAGGTGGGGTCCCTGGGGTCTGCTCTGGGGCCTGGCGCTGGCCCCAGCGTGCAGCCCACTCAGACCTTTGCTGTTACCCCTGCCCCTAGGACTGTCGGAACCGCTGCTGCAACGCCACGACCTGCCGGCTGGCCGAAGGTGCCGAGTGTGCCCAAGGCGCCTGCTGCCACAACTGTAGGGTGAGCACGGGGCCCCCAACCCTGCTGTGACCCAAGGTCAGCGGGTGGGAAGTAGGGTCCTGGGGACGCTGGTGACAAAGCAGCGGGTGCAGGTCTGTTTGGGGGCCCACTGTTCCCATGGTGAGCTTCACTCTGCTGGGCCAGGTGAAGCCGGCCGGCGACCCATGTCGCCCCCAGAAGGACGGCTGTGACCTTGAGGAGTACTGTGATGGCCGGCAGCCGGCGTGCCCAGAGGATGCCTTCCGGGAGAACGGCACACCCTGTCCAGGGGGCTACTGCTACAATGGGAACTGCCCCACGCTGACCCAGAGGTGCCAGGACTTTTGGGGGCCAGGTGAGGCGGTATGAGCCCAGCCATGTGACCCACAGGCCTCCCAGGTGGTTGTGGGTCCCAGGCCAGCGGACTTAACCTGCTCCTGGCCCTGTAGGGTCACGGGCTGCCGTGGAGACGTGCTATGCCTACAGCATCGCCCCAGGCTGCAGGGGCAGCATCCCCCTTGGCTCTGGCAGGTAAGCATCTAGCCGTGGACCGACTCCCCTGTGTCCAGGGCATGGGATGTGCCCATCGGTGGGGCCGCCTGAGAGGGCTCTCTGCACAAAGGAATCCGGGGCTGGGTTCCCCCACCTTCCAGGACCCCTAGGCCTGAGCATGCTGCCCTCATGGGAGGGAGGGTGGGTTACTGTGGCTGGGCGTGTGGATGTCCATCTGCAGGTTCTAGGGGTGTGGACACACTGTCAGCGGACCCCAGAGCCTGTCCAAGGGTCCTGGGTCTCATCTCCTGCACTCCACGAGTCCCCCTGAGCACCGTCAGCAGGAGCCCCAGCAGAGCTGGCACCATGGCATGTCCCTCTGTCCACAGGGTCAACAGGTGTGGTGTCCTGTACTGTGAGGGCGGGCAGAAGCCCCCGGAGAGGAGTTCCTGCACCCTCACCTCCCACTCGTCCGCTTGCCAGGCTCTTGTCCTGGACGGCAGTGCTGCGTACGAGCCCGTGCCCGAAGGCACCCAGTGCGACGAGGAGAAGGTGAGTGTCGAGGGGGCCCACCCACAGGCGCGTGGCTGTCTGCAGCTTTCAGGGGCTCCTGAGGGCCGTGACCCAGACGTGAGCCCGATGTCATGCCCCTTGCTGCAGTCAGGCTGCTGGACCCCCAGGTCCTGGACATGTGTCCCACACGGGCAAAGCAGTGGTGGTCCAAAGCAGGTGGTGGGTAGCGGCTGGATGGGGGCTAAGGGGAGGACCCCTCTGTGTTCTCAGTAGAAACTCAGAGGGCGCACATGGAGGCGCCGGAGAAGCCCGTTCTCAGTCCACATGAAGACCTTTCTGTTCTGCAAGTCCCCCCAGGGGTTGGGTGGAGCTGGTCTCTGTGGCCCTGGTGGCAGTGATGGTTTGGCCAAGGCTGGCCAGCCAATGGGCCACAGATGAGGCCATCCTGGATGTGGTGGCCACAGCCTGCCCCCCTTGAAGCTCACTGTGGGTTTAGGGTCAGCTTCGGCTGGTGGGGGAGAATGGGGGGCGGGCGTCAAGCAAGGGTCTAGACCAGCTGCCTGAGGAGACACCCACTGCCCTCCAGGTTTGCTGGAAAGGACTCTGCCAGGACCTCCATGTTTACAGATCCAGAAACTGCTCTGCCCAGTGCAGCAACCATGGGGTACGTGGGCCCAGGGGACAGCCTGCCACTGGCCCTTTGGGGTTGAAGGAGATGGGTAGGCTGTGCTTGGGACGTGGTCAGATGGACAAAGGGTAGAGGCCAGCACCCTGGGGCTGTGCCAGGAGCCGCTGGGGCCTCTCAGGCCTGGAGCTGGAAAGGATCTGGGCGGTCCTGGTGCTGGTGGACATGTGGGCTGAGGCTGGTCAGATTTGAAAGGTTCTATTTGAGATGCAGCCGGTGTGTTCAGTTTTTAGTAACCTGCGCTGTGATGTCAGGAAAGTCAGAGCCACTGAGAGCTTGAAACAAGGGGCAGGAGCCCCTGTCTCAGGGAGGGGGTTGTGCCCGAGGACAGCCCACCATGAAGCTGCCCTGTGCCTGCACTGTGCTTGTGTTGCTTAGAAAGCCCTCTGGTGTTTGATCAGAGCCCTCCATAGTCTGATCAGCCCATCGCAGGCCCCGGGTGAGGGGCTGCTGCTGTCAGCGTGTCTGATGGGGCCCTCGCGGTGGATGGCAGCCTTGATGATGGAGCCGGGCTCGTGGATGAGCCCAGCTGTTCTCTATCACAAGGGTCATGGCAGAGCCCCTTGCAGGCCTGAGACCAGGCCTGGTGACTCAGAGGAGCAGATGGTGCCTGTGTGGGCACTGAGCGGTGCAGCAGATGCAGGGTCTGGAGGCCTGGCCTGACCCCTGCTCATCCTCCAGGTGTGCAATCACAAGAAGGAGTGCCACTGCCACCCGGGCTGGGCCCCACCTTACTGCACAGAGCTGCTGTCTGACGTGCACACAGGTAGGCCCCGGACCACCCCAGGGGCCTTCACACCCACACAGCCTAATGGGGTCCAGCTGCGGGTCCTGCCTTTTCTCAGACCTCCGGGGCAGAGCTGAGAAGGAAGCCACGTGCCCTCAAACCATGAAGGGTGTTGTTGAAATGTGGGTTTGCAGCCCCTCGGGCATTCTGACCCCATAGGTTGGAGGGCAGGGCCCAGGAGCCTGTGTTGCCACCTCTGCCATACCCTAGAAGGGAGGCCCGTCCTAGAGAGACAGTGGGGGAGCGGTGAGAGGACAGCACGGGCTCCTGTGCCAGGTCCTCGGCCCCCTCCTGGGCCCGGGAACCTCAGAGCCACACACCCCAGGTGTCTTTCTCCCCAGTGGCCACTGAGCATGTGGCTGTTGACCACACCATGGCCTCTAGGGCCTGGGTGGGCCACGCCTGTGTCACTGTGGGCCTGGGGCTACCTGCCACCAAGCCCCTTGACTCATCACCTGAGAGCCTGGAACCCTGGTGTAAAGTACCGGCTCTCAGTGCCGAGGGTCCTCAGACAGCCCTTGGCGGTGGGGTGGGGCCCAGGGTTCTGCATTCTCAGCACAGCCAAGAGGGGCCCCGAGAAAAGCACCCCTCTTGGCCCCAGGCTGGCCAGGCAGGGGCTGCATTGCCCTCGGGCTCTCCCAGTCACACTGCCTCGTGCTGGGTCTGCCATTGATGCCTGGCCTCGTTTGTCCCACAGCGTCCAGGAGCCTCCCAATGGTGCTGGTGCCCGTGGTGCTCCTGGTGGCTCTGGCGCTCACCCTGGCAGGTGTGGTCATCTACCGCAAGGCATGGAGACCTGTCCGACGGAGGTGAGGGCACTGTGGGGTTGCAAAACACCAGCATGCGCAAGGAGCACTTCCTGAGCTCACGCTGTTGTGAAACAACCCACTGCTGTTTGAGGAAGAACCAGCAGGTCCCATAGTGGGGCCTGGGGGCGGGCCCCTTGCCTCTCCCTGAGGCAGGAACAGGTGACAAGTTTTGGTGACAGGTTGGGGCTGTGGTAACCCCAGAGAGAGGGGCCCCTATACCTCCACACACACCTGACCCCAATCAGTGCCCACACACTTGGGATGACATGGGCCTGGGGAAGCTGCCCCCATCGCCCACTGCCCTTGGTGGGCAGCTGCCCTCTGAGCCTGCCGTGGGCGCTCACTCTGTAGGGACCTGAACACCCAGGCCAGCCACAGCAGGACATACTTGCCCACTGGCCTCTGAGCACCTCCCCCTGGCCCGACTAGACCCCAGAGCCGATGGGGCCCAGGACACGTGAGGCTGCCTCTCCCGATTCGTGTGTCTGTGACTGCCACGCCATGCAGGGGCTGCTGCAGCTGAGAGGGACCCTGAGGCCAGGACTTGCTAACCTGTCTCACTTTCTCCCCAGGAACGTGGCACCCAAGACCACCGTGGGGCTCTCCAACCCCCTGTTCCGTGAGGGGGGCGGCATGCCAGCAAAGGGCAGGGCTCCGGCCCCCACCCTGGGCTCCCCACAGCCAATTCCTACCACCCACCCCAGCCAGGCCCCCAGGCCCAAGGCTTCCATGGTGACCCCTAAGCGGCCACCCCCTGCTGTAAGTACCAGCCATCCCTGATGGGCTCCCCAGGCCGCCCGCAAATCTCATGCCAGGGTGCAGCACTTTGGGGTTTAGAACTGCCGCCAACGTCACCCTGTTTAGATGCAGAAACGAGGCCTTAGGACAGGCGGTCCGAGGATCTCAGTGAGCCGGTGATGGAGTTGAAGTTTGACCTTGAATCTGAGGCTCTTCGCCTCCGCAGGGTCCCTCTGAGGACGATTTTGAGGCCCAGACGTCCTCCACTGCTGCCCAGCACATCCATGCGTCCACATGGCTGAGGGACATGGGGGTCACATCCCATGCTCAGGGCTCTGCGGGGCAGGGGGGTGGGGCAGAGCCCCCATGTGCACACACACGGCTTTATTCTCCAACCTCTGGGAGAGGCAGGAACCTGGGGTCCCGAGCTGGGGGGCAGCTCTGAAGCTGGGGCTCTCTGGAGGCAGCCACCCTGTGAGACCCAGGCTCATGGCCCTGTTCCCTGCAGCCCCCGGCCGCCACATCCAGCCCACCCTTCCCAGTTCCCGTGTACACCCGGCAGGCCCCAGACCAGGTGAGCCATGGTGGGGCCAGCAGCCAGGTCTTCTAGAGGGCACCAAGTGGGTACAGGGAGGCGGAGGGCCAGAGGCTGGGTTTCATGGGCCCCGGACGCAGGGGAGTGGTTGCTGCCCTCTCAGAAGGCTGATCACCTGGGCCCAGGAGGACCTTGAACCCACGCACTGGGGGTCCTGACTGCCCCTTCCTCCCACCAGCTCCGACCTGCTCCTGCCAAGCCCATTCCAGCGCTGAAGCCCAAGCAGGTGAGACCCACCCCCACTCCCCAGCTGCACCTCTGCCTTTACTCAGCCACAGGGTCTCTCTTGGGTCAGACCCCCAGTGACCCCACAGCCTGAGCCTCACAAGATGGGGGCTCACAGGGCTGAGGGAGCTCCATTGCAGCACTCCTCTTGGTGTGAGGCTGTAGGGGTTCTGGAAAGATCTCTCTCAAATGTGAATCACTGAGCCTTGTTGAGTCGTGGGTCAATTTGCAGGCGCCCCCTGCAATGGGGGTCCCGTTCCCCAGCAGGGCTCCCCGCCTTTGGGCTCACCTGGGAGCCCTTTCTGGCCAATCCTGATGTCTGGCCCTGGCAGGTCACCTCCAGAGCTGGGAGCCCTGGGGGCCTTGCTGAGGGGCTGCATGCAGCCCCCCCCCCCCGCCGTGGCCCTGGAGGAACACACTTGCCTCCTGGCAGGCGGCTAACCCACCGGCTTCTGAAAAACTGGGGGCAGCAGGAAGGGGCTTGGCAGCACAGGGCAGTGGAACAGGTTGGCCCCTTCCTGGCATCCCGTGGAGGCTCCTGTCTGTCACCAGGGATGTTGACTCATCACTTGGTTGTGATGGTGTCTGCCGGTTTCTCTGCTGTCAAGTTCCCGTCTTCCCTTTGTAGTTAATGTCTTGGAGGGACTTTGAGATGCAAACCAGATTACTCCTTGAACTATGACCCACAGTGTCTGCATCCCTCAGGGCTTCCTGCCTGCAACAACCATTACTGTGGTGTTTGCTTAATAGAGATTCTTTTCTTTCCTTTTTAACTTTTCATTTTGAACTAATTTTAGTCTTACATAAAAGTTGCAAAAATCGCCTTAGGAGGGGTTTGACAGGCCAAACGGGGGGTGGGGTGGGCAGGGAGGTTTCTGGCCAAGGACGTGGTGATAGCCAGGCAAAGGCTACAAGGGAATTGTGCCAGCACTGTCCCCCGCTGCTCAGTAGGATCCTTCTGAGGTACGGAAAGCTACAAGTGCTGCCCCACCCAGGCATCCCGGGGTGGGGGAACATGTGGCCAGGCAAGCACCAGGGCTCCATCCCAGGCCCTGCTTGCCCTGGGAAAGCTGAAATGCAAACAAATGCAAATTTTACTAATTAATTCCTGGCTTTTGAACTTCCAAAGACCCACATTCTGGCTTTAAGAACTTTTCATGGGTAATAGAGGGGGCAGGGTTCTGAGGAGAGAGCGAGGTAGTGAGATAGGTTGGGGCTGATCCCGGGAATGGGGGCTCTGCCACATTTGGGGTTCATTCTGCCTGTGGTGGCAGCCATGGGTGTGTGTTTGGTGGGGGGTGTTAGGGGGACTTTTCTGTAGAGAACTCAACAAAGAGAGGCCTGCAGGCTGGTCTGGAGCAGAGCAGAGCACTGTTACCGCCCAAAATTGGGGTTCTCTTGCCCGATGTGCATAAAAACAGCCAATTAATTATGGCATCAGCTTTTGGGAAAAGAAATCAGCTTAATTTTGCAAGATCGATCTGCAGGGAGACGGGGTGTGTGCTCTCAGATCTGTCTCCCCCATCCAGGGCTTGGGGCAAAATTTATGGGATGAAGTGTAGGGTGGTCTGAAGTGTAGAGATAGGTGATTGGAGGTGAGAAGTGAGGTAACTGATGATCTGCGCATGTGTAGTCAAGCTTCACGGCTCTTCATAGGATGCGCGTTCACAAAATGGAGGCGTTACCATGATCTGAGCGTGGAGTTTTTAGCTCCTTGACATCAAAAAGGTCACTTAATTGAGCATTTGCACAGGTCCAGTTTATGGGTTGGTGGTCTCAACCAGCCTGAACTGGACAAGGGGTCTCCGTTCCTGAAAGACAACTCTTAATCACTCTGTTGATAAGATTGGGTCAGTTGAACCGGTCCTGGAGGGCCTGCAGTTACAGCACCAGGGCAGCTTTGCTAGAAGGTGCTAGGGAAGATGGTGCCCTGGCATGGCCTGGACCGGTTAAGTGACATCCATCAGCTGTGTCTACCTCCTCCCAGGTTGTCAAGCCGACCTCCGCGCCCCCTATGCCACCAGTCAAGCCTGGGCCTGGAGGGGCCAACACTGGGCCCACTCAGGTGAGCCCCTCACACACAGGGCACAGGGTAGCAGAGTGAGCTGTATTCCCCCGCAGGCTGACTGGCCCTGCCCGGAGAGGTTGCACATCTGCTGTGTACTGCCAGCACTTTTCAGTGATTGCCACTTCTACTGGCTGTTACTTTGTCCTTTTCTTCTACCAGCGTAAGGAGGAAAGTCTGTCCTTGGTAGAGCGTTGGCTGGTGACATTGTGGCTATCACTGTATGCAGGGCATCGTACTGTTGGATGAACTGGGAATCCATGTTGTAAGAAATGTAAAAGGAAAGCGATTCAGTTGTGCTCTTTGTAGCAGATGGTTTTTAACATCAGTTCTTTTCTTTCCTCCAAGGGAGTTGTTGGCCCAAAGGTTGCTCTGAAACCCCCAGTCCAGAGGAGGTGATGGAGCTCAGCACGCCCTGGGTGGGCATCTGTGCCCCCGTCTGGAAGTTGCCTGTTGTTTGTGCTGAAGGAGCTCTGTGAGCCTCGCATCCAGCAGATGCAGCCCACTGGCCCCTGCCCTCGGTGCCCCTCCTTGAGGGGCTGGGTCCAGTGTGAGAAGTCCTAACAGAAGAGCCAACTCCTCATGGCCAAGGTCGCTGGTCAGCACCCCAGGGTCACAGCCAAGGGCCTCTGGGCTCAGGACTCCTGGGCTGGGCCCTCTGCTGCTGTTCCCGACCTCAAGAATGCACCGCCTGAGAGGCTCTTGCTGTCCAGCAGGAGCCAGTCCCGCCCTCACAGCCATTCCCTCCTTGGCCACATTGGCCACGCTTAGCTCGGGTGTCTGCGGCGCGGCCGCTGTGCCTGTGCCTGCAGGTCCTGACGGCCACTGCTGTCTGCGGTTCTCTGGAAACCTCAGGTGCACCTTCCGCACCTGAAAACTTCAATGAAAATTTTGTATTTTATGAATAAATTATCAACTTCTAAATAACGGGAGACGTTAGATCGAGGGAAATGGTGCTTGTGAAACGATGGAAATCAATTTACAAGATTTAAGGGTCCAACGCCTGTTAAAATGTATATTGTAAGTGAACAATGTCAAACTCTTTACCTTCCTTTCCCCCAGACTTGGTCATAAGCCCCTTAGAGTACACAGTCCCAGCGGCCGACGCGGAGGGCCGGCCAGACCCCACGCCCGGCCCGCGGACATCCTACCCCTCCTGCCCGGCAACCAGCCCGGCGCCCCGCCCCTTCCGGCGCCGTCTCCCGGCGACGGGCCCGCCCCTTCCGGCGCCGTCTCCCGGCAACGGCTCCGCAACCGGCCCGGCGCCATGCTGGGCGCCCCCAGGCCGCGCCCCCGGGACCCGCCGCCGGGCGCCCTCCGCGGCCTCTACGCCTGGCTGGACGGCCTCCCGCTTAGCCGCCCCAAGCGCCACCTGGCCCGGGACTTCAGCGACGGCGGTGAGGGCGGGCGCCGCTCTGGGGTCCTCGCGGGCGGGCGGCTCGGGGGCGTCAGGGCCGCGGGCCGCCGTCAGCCGGGCCGGCGCGCCGCTCGCTGGCGGGGAGCGGCCCACGGTCACCGCTCCCGGCCACAGCGCCCCGAGCAGGGAGACGGCCGGCCAGGCGAGGGCCGGCGCCTCGGAGGGGCCCCGGCTCCGGCTCCGTGCACGGGGCGAGGGACCCCGGAGCGGGGCGCGGGCTCGACGGGCCGGGCGGGCCGGGGACACGGCGGGGCCAAGATGCGGGCCCCGACCGCCCCAGGAGGAGGAACGTGGGGCGGACGGGCGGGTTCGGTTTCCCAGGCCCGGCTCTCCGCCCTCGCCGGGGCACCCACACCCGCGGGGGCTGCCCCAGGACCTCAGAGGCCACGGGACGCTGACGTGTAAGGAAACGGGGATGCCCAGCGGGCCGGCCAGGCTCACCTTGCTCACCCCCGCCCCCAGTGATGCTGGCGGAGATTGTGAAGCACTTCCACCCCCGGCTCGTGGACCTGCACAACTACATCCCCACCTGCAACACGGACCGCAAGCTCAGCAACTGGAGCCTTCTCAACAGGCAGGGCAGGGGGGCGGCAGGCCGGCTGCTCTCAGACCAGCGCGGGCTTTCTGCCTCCCTGCCTTTTCTGGTCGGAGACCCCACTTCTCAGTCTCTGAGGGCCCTCCCTCCAAGGCTGGCCTGGGTGGGCAGCCTCCCCCCATACCCCTGGCCTCTGGGACAAGCTCTCAGACTGTTTTCCTGACACCTTTGTCAGTGTCCGTGTTCTTGTCCACCGGAATCTTACCATCAACCTGGGGCTCCTGGGGGCTTCTTGCCAAGAGGACGGCCCTGGTCAGCTTGAGACCTGCTCACCAGTGCATCAGTCCTGCCCTTGGACTGTGTTGCCAGCCCATGCTGACCACACTTCTCACTCAGGCTCTGCTCAGGGCACAGCAGACAGTAGTGAACCGGCCCCTGCCTCCACGGGGCTGAGAGTTTAGTGGAAGACAGATAAATAAGGAGATGTAACCAGTGTCAGGTGTGGTGAGTGATGTGATTTGAAGGAGGCTGGGTGCCTGAGGAAGTGACAGTGAACAGAATGAGATGGGGGTGACCTGTGACTGTGAAGGAGGCTGAGATAGGGAGCAGGGTGCAGAGTCCCTGAGTCCTTGCGGGGGAGCTGAGGGGTTGAAGTTGGGTGGTGAGGGGAGCTCAGAGCTGCCAAGGGTCCCTGGAGGCCAAGTCAAGGACCTGACTGCTAGCCTAGGAGGATGAGAGCCCTGCAGTGTTGAGGCGTGAGCAGGTTCTGATAGGACTTATTTCAGAGGACTGCTAGGGGAGAGGAGATTTTGGGGGAGATGGAAGCAGGGGGAGATGGCTGCCCTAACCTTCAAGGGCAAGAGGGTGGCAGCTGTAGGCAGTTGTTGACTATAGTGGTGGTAAGAAGTCAGATTGTGAGCACTTTGGAGGTGAACCACCAGGACTTCCTCATAGAGCAAAGGGTGACAGGCAGGAAGATGAGTCCTACTGTGGAGAGTCCCTGAGACTTATTGGGGAGATGGTGGCACAGGCTGGGGCACACCTGGCCTCAAGGCACAGGGCACCAAGTGCTCCATGACCTCTGATGGGATGGCTAGGAGTGAGCTGGCCTCTGGGCCTCCACAAGTACAGTGGCAAGAAGGGGCCAGTTCCAGCCTCTCCCTTCCAAGGAAAGTGGGCCTCCGGCCTGCCCTGCAGGGCACACTGCTCTGAGGCTGCGCCTGCTTCCTTTGCAGGAAAGTCTTTCACAAGCTGCATTTCTGTGTCTCAGAGGCGGACATCCGAAAGGTGGTGGCCAACACACCCGGGGCCATTGAGCCTATCTTGTGTGCGCTGAGGGAAAAGGTGGAGGACCGCACTGCTTGTGAGGACCCACCCGGCACAGACGTATGTATCAGTGCCATCCTACGGCATTTGAACCCGCTGTATCTGTCACACTCGGACGTGGTCCCATTATCTGCTAACAGGCAAGCACAACCAGGAAATAAGTGGCGATGAAGCCCCTGCTTCCCATGGCTCTGCGGTCCAGACCGCAGTGAAGTCCTTGGTGCTGCTGCTGATGGGGCGGGGCCCCCTTGGCCCCTCCCAGCCTGACTCGTCTGCCTCAGGGCAGTGAAAACTCCCTTTTCAGTATCGCTCATCCTCAGGCCAGCCCAGGCCATGCCGTCTCCCCTTCTCCAGTTTGCCCCTGATCCTCCTTCCTAATCTGTGACTGGGAAACGCAGGGAGGTGAGTTGGCAGCAAGGACGGGTGTTAGTCCCTTGGCTACATCCGCTGTACAACCTCTGAAATCTTTGCAGGACCCCGGAGCCTCCAGTGCCAACGCTGACGGGCCGTGGGTGGAGCTTTCCACCCCCACACATGCTGGTAGTATCCAAACCTCTGATGTGGGGACTGAGGCCCTCAGAGCCCCTCTGGGCCTCCCGTGAGGGCAGCACCTTAGGGGCGGGGCATGTAGCACTCGCGTTCACACACCTGCAGGGGAGGGCGGGTGTGCTCAGGTCCACACGGCCCAGTGGGCCTCCAGGAGGGCAGCTCCTTGGTCTGAGGGGACTGCAAGTGAAGCCCTGGCTCCCTCGCCTCCCAGGCATAGCCCCCCAAGTGGGGAGCCCACGGCCCCTGTCCACAGGCCATGCAGAGCAGCCATTGTTCAATGGACACATCTTTAAATGGGGAGCCATTCACGGCCATCAGGGCTGCATCGTGCACAACATTAGGCCAGGCGTGTGCCACAATGGCACCGTCTGTGGGCTCGGCCCCTTACCTTCAACTCTGTGCTGCCGGCCGGGCTCCCCTCCGAGGTGCAGGCCCTGAGCTGACATGTCCACTTATCTCGCAGGCCTGCTGAGCCCCCAGCGCCCTCCGGTGTGAAGACTCTGGAGTCAGAGGGCTCCGGAGAAGATGGCCCATTACGTGTGCACAAGGTGGGCCTGTCTCTCGAACTCTTTGCCACCCCACCACCCCCTCCACCGGCCTGCTGGGTTAAAGCCCAGTGTTTGCCTTTCAGCTGGGACCCAGCAGGCAGGCCCTGGGAGCACCTGGACCCTGGGGTGCAGCAGCAGCTGCTGGAGGAAAAGGAGCAGGCACTGGCTGTTCTGCAGGAGACAGTCAAGGTACGGCAACCTGGGCCCCTCAATGCCCAGACAATCCTGGGAGGCAAAGGCCCTAGTTGTAAGTGTCATGGGGAGGTGCTGCCTTCCCTTCTATGCAGCTCGGACCAGCATGGGGTATGGTGGTGGGGTGGGGCAGGCAGGGTCCCTGACCAGGGAGAACCCAATATAATTTGATTATTTAGAAAACAATTTAATTATGGAATATTCCACACATACCCATGAGCAGAGAAAAGAGTATAGTGGACCCCCACCCTCTCCCACGAACTCACCACCCAGCCTCACTGGTTACCAAACCTAGGGTTCAGTTCCAGGGGCTGCAGGCAGTCACAGGCATCACTATCCAGATGTGCTGGACAGCAGGCCCAGGGGCCATGGCAGCAGGTCAGGGAGCAGAAGACACTCCCCCAAGGCGCACGCCTGGTTCTGAGGGTGCACGCCTGGTTCTGCGAGACATGGCTGGTTCTGCAGGTGCACACCTGTCCCTTTGCTCCTTCACCAAGGGTCTCCAATGTTCCTGGCTTCAGGAAGTGCTCGGGTCCCTCTCTGCCGTAGAGTGACCACCACATGCCCCCTCCCCCTGCCCAGTGGGAGCCCACATGGCAGCTTCAGACCTGAGACAGTGGAGGGATGTAGCTGCACCAGTCAGGCTTCAAGGTCAAAGGGGCTGTTAGGAGTTGTGATGACAGTGTGGTTGCTGAGCGGGTACCCAGATCTTGATGAGCTGTTCTCTTGAGGAAGCAGGAAAGTGATATCATCGTGTGGTTTGCGTTTGCTGAACAACAGTAGAGAGGAAGCGATAGGAGAAATGAGGCTGCTGTCTCAGCAAGGTCGCTGGCAGCCCTCACGTCCACGCCCGGCTCTGGTCCTGGTGCTCACAAAGTGAATCATAACTACTTGATTTTACAAAACTCTGAGGGGAAAACGGCTCCACCTGCCGTTTAAAACGGTGACACACTGAGCGCTGTTCCTGTGATTGTCACTGATGTAAGATAGTCCACGTGGGATGAAACAGAGGCCGGGGGCCATGGAGGATCCTTGGGTTTGCCTGTTGATGCAGCAGTGGGCCTGCAGGGGTGGGAGCCTTCTGTGTTGGCCGAAGTGGGAAGTCCATCACAGTGGACAGCGCTCACTCAGCGGCAGCCTCGGGACACCCCTGTCCTTTGCAGCTTGTCACTGGGGACGGGTGTGGCCAGGACATGGGTGGTGTGAACGAGCACCTGGGTGGTGGCACGCTGGGTCACCCCATGCCACCAGGGGTTGACAGAGGATCTCTCTGCTGAGACCCTCCCTGCCTCGGCCAGCTGGAGCTGTCCTTAGCTGGACTGTGGGCCATCACACTGTCGGCTTCACTTTGGACACGGTGTTGAGGGGCAGATGAGCTATTCCACTTTTCTCGCCTGCTGGAACTTGGCTGGGTCTGTGCTTCCAGTGAGGGAAGGTTTGTGATGGGGCCATCCTCAACAGAGGAGGCAGCAGCCGTGCCCAAGGCAGGACGGTCTGGGGGTGGGTAGGGAGATAGGTGGTTCCTCCCGCATCGTCATTCTTCAGGAGAACGTTTTCTTGGCTATTAATTTTTAGAAGTAAATGCCGCACGTACTGTCTAACTGCAGTGCACGCATTCAGTCAACCATGAATTCAGCAAGCATGCTCCGAGCACCCGCCAGGGACCAGGCTGGGCCCTTCCAGGGCTGCAGAGGGGACAGGCCGGGAGGCTCCAGGAGATCTCAGCAGCTCTGGCCGGCTGGAACCCAGGAGCAGGAGGAAAGGGATGGGGGAGAAAAGCCAGCCCCTCCCATGACCTGCCCACTCCACCCCCTTCCTCTTGTGTGCCGCCCTCCCTGACTCTGCCTGCTGTCCAGAACCCCTGACCCCGTCATCACCCCGGGTCCCTCAGGCTCATTTCCAACAGGACTCTTCCTGCAGGGCCCCAAGTCTGTCTCCCTCCAGGGTACCCCACTTGAGGGCCTTGGGTCTGACCACTGGCCCTGTGGCCTTGCAGTGGGCTGGCTGGACGCTCAGCCCGGGAGCTGAGACTGCCCGGCTCTGGCCGATGGACAAAGGCGGCTTTGGTTGTGCCTGCTGTCCTTCAGAGATGTGTGTTTCCCTGAAGATTTTGCAGATGAAGGTGGTCAGGCTGGAGCGCCTGGTAAAGCTGAAGGACCAGCGGATTGGAGAGCTGATGAGACCCGGGGACAAGCCCCAGGGACAGAGAGGCCGCAGAGGAAGGCTCCTCCAAGAGGGATCCCCCAGAGGAACGCTCCTTCCCCAGGTCAACTAGACCATGAACTTGAACCCACGTGGGACTCCCCAGACCAGGGGTTCTTCTGACATGGCCGCCCGCTGTCCAGCAGGCTCAGAGCAGGGACATCTGTGTACAGAGCACCCTGGGGCTCTCAGTGTGTGGGTATTCACGAGCGGAGGCCAGGGCTGCACGTCCCAGGCTCCTGCTGGGCATTGCCTGAGGTTCCTGCCCCTGGAGCCTGCTTTGGACATGAAGCCTTGGGTCTGGTTCCCTTGAGCCCCGAGGTGTCTCGTCATCATCGTGTCTGTGAACACGGAAGGTGCCAGTCTTCAGGGTGTTGGCGTTGCTCAGTGTCAGAGGGCCCGGGCTAGCCGCCAGCATCGTGCGTCAGCCACCCTGAAGTCCTGTGGAGGATTCCGTAGAAACAGCTCACTGGGAAGTTGTGGCCACCGGGTCTGTCCACTTTCTGCACTGAAGGGAGCACGTGGAGATGGGGAAGGGCCGTCAGAGCAGGCTGTGCGGGTGCTGGCCGCCCTTGCTGGGTGGTTCTAGGTGCCTCGCTGCAATCCCCCGAGACAGACTGGTCACTCCACTTTGCTCGGGAGAGTTAGGGGGTCAGGGTGGAGCTGGCACTTGATCCAGTGTGGCTGCAGCCTTCTCACCACGGGTTGGGGACCACCCAGGCCACACGGGGTGCCTGGCCTTGGGATGGGGACGTCAGGGAGGTGTGTTGATGTGGCCAGGGTGGCCCAGATGCTGAGGTTGGCTGGAGGGGACAGGCAGAGGGGTGCGTTCTGCTGGCTTCTGTGCCTGCATCCATCCTTCCCTGCTTCTGCACCCGGGGCGGTGGGGCTGGGAACACCCCAGACCTTGGTTCTCTTCCCTCTCTTGCTACCTCACTGCCCACCCCCAGGGTCCTGGGCCAAGAGCCCGGCCCCTGCAGGGTCTCAGGAAGCCGAAACCTCCCTCAGGGTGTCAGAGCCACCTCCAGCCCTGAATCAGACGGTGTGTCTGCAGCCCCTGCCCAGGGCCCTGCAGTGCAGGTCAGGGCTGCGAGGTGAAGAGGGTGGGTCTGAGGCCGTCGTTGAGTGAGTTGGGGTTTAAGTTCTGTAGAAGCACAACTGAGGCAGAAGGTTTGCTCCCCAAGCTGGGAAGCAAGTTAAGACTTATTGGTCAGGAAGGCCTCCCGATGGCGATAGCTGGCTTAGCCTGTGCCCAGGGCGTGGGGGGCTGCCTCCAGGAGGGAGCCATTCCCAGGAGGGGAGTCTCAGTTGCCTTCCGGGTGGGCCTGGGAGGGGCCATCTTGGAGGTCCTCCGTCTGCACAGCTGCCCCTGGAAAGCGAGGAGCCGCGGGGTCTGGGGGGGGGGGGTCCAGGCCTCGGTGTGGGGGTCCAGACCCCGCCGGTTGGGACTCGGCTACGTGCAGCGCCGCTGGTTCCTGGTATCAGGAGTGGAGAGATCCTCCCGGAGATGGGGCTCCCACAGCCCAGAGCTCACAGTGGCTCAGCAGCTGGGGAAGGGCCTGGCCCAGCCTGAGGCTGCTTCAGACCCCAGACCTGGCTGCCTGCTGGGCCGAGCCACAGGGGCCAGGATGGGGTGGGTATGTCTTGCACCCTCCCTGCCGCCTCTGTGGTACTGCAAGGGGGCTGCCAACTCTGCTCCAGGGCCCTGACATGTGTGGACACGTGCACATGCGTGAGGCTGGTTGGTCCCTTCTTGAAGTAGGAGGCCACTGTGTGAGCGTGTATGTGCGCACGCTTGCCATGGGGGTGGCCCTGAGAGCTAGGCTTTGGGGTGGAGATGGAGGATGGAATGTGGGGAACATGGCTGCCCTGGTAGGGACCCACTCCCCGCAGGGACCTGGGAGCAGGTGCTGAGCACCAGGGGCCTGGGGCAGGGACTGCTCCCAGGTGAGTTGCACCGCACCCAAACACCCCAAACACAGGCCCAAGCCCATGGTGGCCTCTGTGGGGTCCCACCCAGAGCCTGGTCCCCACTCCGCTCCAGCTTCTAAGGGCTCAGCCTGGGTCTGGGGGGTGGGGACGGGGAGGGCCAGTGGGGGCAGGCTGGGGGCTGACCAAGGACCCAGGGGGCATGAGGGAGGGAGGGGACAGCTCTTTGCCACCAGCAGGGGCAGGAGCAAAGAGGGGCAGCACGGGGTGAGGGTCTGGGAATCCCTGGGGCGGGGCACAGCAGGCTGGCTCTGGGGAGGGCCTGATTCAGGGGACGAGGCCACCCTCTGGCCCAGCCCGACTCCTGGAGGGATGACTCCGCCCAGATGGTGGACCTGGTAGGCAGTGGGTTCTGAGTCCTGCTGGGCTGTGGACAGAGCTGACTCAGGCCTGGCTGGACTTGGAGGCCAGCCGGCGCCCCTTGGACGGTGTTGGGTCCTGGGCCACCGTGTGGGAAGCACCTCCCCAGGTTTGTGGGAGTGGAAGGGTGCAGCTTCTCCCTACCCCACCCAACCTTGCCCTTGGCTGGCAAAGACCCCCAAGGCTGGCACCTCGACAACGGCTCCCCTGGGTGCTCCCTCTGCCCCTGACCTTGGGCGGCCATGCAGTCGCAGGACTCCAGCCTACGTCTTCTCCATAGGGTGGAGGGCTGACAGCCAAGCCTGGCGCTGTCCAGGGTACTCCACGTGGACTGCCACCCCTGCAGAGAGCAGACCACCTGTGCCCCTCAGGCCTGTGTCTTCCCCACCTGGAGGAGGCCAACTGGGTGTGTGGGCGCTGGAGGGGTGGTGTGTGCTATGGTCTGCAAGGTTGGAGGCTCCCTTGGGCCTGTACAAAGCTGATGACAAGTGAGCGGTGGGGGTGCTACTGTGGATCTCCCACCCCACCCCATTTCCCTGGGTCCCTGGGCAACTTCACGGTCAGGCCAGCAGAGTCTCAGGCCCAAGAGGCTTTTGGATCCTTTTCTGAGGGGGCAGAGAGGATCCCTCCACAACCCCACAAGCCCTTCTGAGCGCCCTCGTCCCAGTTCTAGGGTCCTCTACCCCAGGCTGTGGGCACTCCTCTGGGGACTGCCTGACCCTGGGCTCTCAGGGTGCTGGTGCTTCAGGGTCCCTGGGAACACTTGCTGTATACAGGCTTCTGGGCCAGATTAAAGGGTCCTCAGAGGGTCTGGGGTCCGGGCGGAGGCTCCTGCGGACGGTTAATAAGACGGAAGTGCGTTTCTCCTGCACACGGGGCTGGGGGTGGCGCCTGGGTCTCCAGCCCCGCCTGCGGTGGCAGAGGTTGAGCGGCTGCCTCACCCAGTGGGCCGGTTGCCCGAGGGAATGTCCTGTTTCAGCGGCAGTCCTAAGAAGCCGCGTCACATCCTGGCCATGACTGCTTGGTGAGGAAGCCGCGGTGAAGCAGGCACCGAGTTGAACGTCAGTCCTGAGTCACGCAGGCCGGGCTCCGTTGCCCACGTGACCACAGAAAGACCCGCGCCTCGAGGTTAAACTGAGGACAGGACCGGAAGCCAGGCCGGCCCCGTCCTGCAGTGCTCCGTCTTCCCCTGAAGCTCGTGCGGAAGCCGACTCGGGGGCGCGGGCGGCCCTGCCTCTGCCCCGCCTGCTCGTTTCATGCAGTTATTCACGCAGAGCAGGGGGCTTAGGATGGGTCAGAGTGCACACCACCACGCGACCTCCAGCGTCTTCTCGTCACGGCCGGGTCCCTTTCTCTGCAACAGGGCTCTTCCTTGGGAGGAGAGTCAGACAAGTCCCACAGGCTCTGGAGGAATGTGAGGCAGCCGGTTCCCAGCTAGGGGCAGGCTGCTGACCCACTCTTGTCACGCGCTCCGTTGTCCCCACATGGCCTCCGCTCGGACCCACACAGCTGCTGGGTCAGATCAATCCTCCAGCTTTCTCTGACCGCAAACCATGCAGAGCAGAAACAACTGCCTGAGAATTAATGAGAAGTTTTAAAAAAAAGTGCGTGCCTGCCCCTCCACGGTCTAGAAAGCAGACTCAACGCTCGCTCAGGTGTTTCATCAGCCCGGAGGGGACGCACTGGTGCACAGTGTAGCACCTGGCAGACCTTTATGCACGTGTTAACTATTTCCTAATAATTTTAAAAACGGTTTAAGGGGAAAACCTTAGGATACGCAGAGGTGTAAATGTGAACTGTGACCGGAAACCCACTGTGGCCAGGCAAGCCACGCGTGCGGGGCAGCGGCGTCCCCACACCCACACTGTGCTGACCAGCTTCTCCCGCCGGCCCGCCCGCCCAGGCTCACAGACTGGGCATCCCAAACCCGCTTCCTCCCTTGTAAAATGGGGAAGGGAGGTGCCTGCGGGGCGCGCCCGGCCCAAGGGTGACCCCATGTGGCCAGTGTGGAAGTCACGCCCTCCTGGCCCACCTTAAACCTTGATAGCACCTATGATGCAGGTCAGCAAACACCAGGAGCTTTGGGCTTTAATGACTCGGCCTTTCTCGTCACCTTCCTGCCTGGAAAGGACTGGAAATTCCCACTTCAGCCAGAAACCTGCAAGCCCACCTTGATCTGAAGGAGGGCGGTGGAGGGCCCCAGTGTGGGCAGAGAGAAACCCGGGATGCCCGACGCCCCCACCCCTCCTCCTCCCCGGCTTGTGATTTTCCACGTTTTCATGCATTTTGAAATGACTGACCCAACTTTTTAGTATTTTGCATCCAATTTTCCCTTCCCAAATGTGTTTTTGAATAAGTGACACAGAGGCTGAGGAAGCGCTGACCGCGTCCAACCTGGACACAGTGCAGCTGTGGACACACCTCGAGGGGCTCCAGGCTGAGGCCCGCCCGGGACTCCCATGGGGCTGCCCGAGCTCCAGTTACAGCAGGAAAGTCATTTCAAACGGGCCGTGTGCTGCCAGGGGATCGACGTGCCAGCAGGAGACACGACCCTCTCCCTGCGGCTCCGCTCTGGCTCCAGCACTTGGACAAGATGACAGTTTCCCTGCCCCGCGGTGTGCGCCCTCTGGTGGCAGAGGGAGCAAAGAGCAAGATGGATAAGTGGAATGTGCGGCATGGCGGGGACTGCAGAGTGCCAACCAGAAATGGAGCTGGGAGGAGGGAAATAAAAAAGAGCCTGACATTTTAGAGTGAGTATCCAGGGGAGCCCACCACAACTGACTTCTGAGTAAAGATGTGGAGAAAACAAGGGGGCTGGTGGTTCAGTTGGAGGAGCAGCGGGTGCAAAGGCCCTGCGGCAGAGAGCCAGGGTCAGAGGGCTCACCACTCACAGCGTGCGGGCTAGCGGGTTGCAGTGGGGGACTTTGCCTGAGAAAGGTGGGCGCCATTGGAGGGTGTGGAGCAGGCGAGAGGCTCAGCATTCTGGTGAGGTCATTGTGGCCACTGCACAGGGGCCTGGGCGGCAGGCAGGGAGACACCCAGTGGACTTGGACGGGGAAGGAGCAGAGAACAAGCGAGAAGTTGTCGGGTACTGGGTGCACTTCGGAGGTGGGTCCAGCAGGATTGGATGAAGGACACACAGACGTCCTCAACAGGCTGATGAAGCACATTTGGAATTCCAGAAAACGGAGTGGTGCTTCGGCCAAAGGGTCATAAAGCCACCCTCGGGTGGAATGACACCCGAGATCTGGGCTCACCTGGGGTTCCAGGTGTTGAGTGAGCTGTGAGGTGTGTCTCTGGGCTGGAAGGTGGGTGCCTGGGTGCTTCTCGTGGCCTTTGGCATCTCTTTTTGCGCATGTTAAATATTTTGTAACGCTTAAACGTTTTTGTGGGAAAAACCCCGTGGGATGCACCAAAGGTGTAAAAATGTGAACTGACGATTAGAAACTCGTTGCTGAACAATCTGCTTTCATAAAACTTACTTTAAAGATTTACTTAAAACATAAAGTTTGTTTAGATCAAAGCTTTAAATAACTGCAAGTAGTCAATTAGCAGAGCAGACGCCGCTGACCGGCACTAATCAGAGGTGGAAGCAGGTGGGGGAGTGGACAGAGCCCATGAGCGCATCCAGACAACCGGTTCCAGCACGGCACAGACTCGTGTGCGGGGGCCATTGCCCCGTGGGGTGCGGGACGCTCAGCACTCCCAGAGGTGGGGGCTGCGTGCCCCTCTCGTGGCCCCACAGCTTCTCCCTTGGCGCCTGCCAGGGCGTCTCTGTGAAACGCCCCTCTGCCCACGGACCGGCCCCAGGGCTGCAGTCCCGTCAGGTGAGCTCGGGGGCCCAACGCTGTGGGCGCCCAGAAAGCACTGGAAAGGGGGCAGTGGGTACATGCCATAGAAGTGGGTGAAATGCCCCGAAAACAGGCTGGACAGAAAACCAAGATGACCAACAGGGACCGCCTCCAGGTGGCAAGGCGTCCTTGCTTTTCTGTGTTGTTCGGGTTCCACAAGAGTCACGTGATCTTCCACGACCAGGAAGAAGTGGGAACAGGGGTCCTTTCAAGCTCGTCTGAGGGACATGGCGCCCCTTGTATCTTTGGAGTCTGTCCCAGGGGTACCGGCACCTCTCAGAGACTCTGAAAAGGCCAAAGAAAGTCCCTCAAAGATCCATCGAATGAAGTGGCCAAAGGTGGACTGATGACCTCTCAGCCATTCAGTGTCCAGCCTCGCCCCACCAGGACAAACAGAAGCTCGTGGCCAGGAGATGGTTGATCGGGTCCTGGGGCTGGAGCAGCCCTGGCCTTGCCCAGGGGAGCGTGGGGACCCCAGGCCCAGACCCACTGCTCCCCAGGCCCCTGCATGTTCTCAGGGGTCTTTGTCTCCTCCCCTTCCCCACAGTGGAGCAGGCCCCACAGTGGGAGAGTGACACCTACCCTCCATACCTCTCCATCCCTCAAGCCAGGGCCAAGTGTCCACCCAGGCAGAGGGCAGGCTCAGGGTCAAGGAGGGTTTTCAGGGGTGCTGGAGGTCAGAGTGGGGCTGCAGGGCTGGGGTGGGGGCTCTGACATTCCTGGACACCCCCAGTGGCAGTTACCTGGACATGCCGGCCCCACCCCTGGACCCTGGCCCTGGGTGGCATCGTGCCAGCTTGGTCACCCAGCTCCCTACATGCAGCCCATGCTGGGTAGCTGGCTGGTGGGTGTTGAGCCCTCTCTGAGCTCCCAGAAGGAAGCCCACCCTTCCAGGGGGCCCCAGGAGAGAGAGCAGGGGTAGGGGGTCAGCTGGTCCCACCTGAAAGACGGCTGCCTTGCCTGCCTCCTGCTCGGTCCCATATGAGGCCAGCCTCTCAGGGAGGGTTCCACCCAGACCCCCTGCCCCAAACTTTCCAATTCCCCCTCGCCCCTCTGCCCCTACATCCCGTGTCCCCAGCCAGGCCAGGCCCTCACCGTCTTTCACGTGGCCTCCCTCTCCCTCCGTTCTGCCCCAGAGCACCCTCTCCTGCCTGAGGTGGGTCAACACGGCCATCCAGGACCCCCACCCCCGTCTCTGTGGAGGAGGAAGGAGGGGGCTCTGCTCACCCACATTCCCCCTCCCAGTGGCCTCTGAGCCCACCCTGCACACCCTTCACGACCCCACCCACTCAGGACCCCGCTTCAAGTGCACAGCCCCAACCCACAGGTGCACACACGTGCTCACGCATGTGCACGTGCACACTCAGCCCCACAGGGCTCCCTCCTTTGTTCCCTCCAGAGCCCCCACCGTCCTCTTCTCTGTGACCCGGTGCTGCCTGGAGCAGGAGGGTCTGGGGACCCCCTCCCATGCGGTCCTCAGCCCTGGCAACCAGGACAGGTCAGCCCCAGCCCAGGCCCTCCCCCAGATCCAGGGTCCACTTGCCTTCCCAGCCCCCACCCAGGTCAGGTGGTGAGGCTGCGTGACCGCTCTGCCAGGGGCTTCCCGGGGAGATGGCACCCCATGGCCCCCATCAGCCCTGCCAGGCCAGGCGGCTTCTCCGTCGACCAGGAGTGTGGGAAGGGTCATTGGCTCTGACCATGGCCAGCCCTCATCCCTGGGAAGCCAGACTCACCGAGCTGATCTGGGCCCTGGTTTCCCCTCAGCAAAGTGAGAGGGTGAGACCAGGGCCCCACAGGCCTGGCAGGCACTGACAGAGGCAGGGGGTAGCCAGTCTCAGACTGTGCCCACCTCCAGCATCCCCAATTCCTTTTTTTATTTTATATTTATTTTTGTGAGGAAGACTGGCCCTGAGCTAACATCCATGCCCATCTTCCTCTATTTCGTACGTGGGACGCCGCCACAGCATGGCTTGATGAGCGGTGTGTAGGTCCATGCCTGGGATCTGAACCTGCGAACCTCGGGCCACCAAAGCAGAGCGCACAAACTTAACCACTACACCACCGGGCTGGCCCTCCTAATTCCTAATTTATCCCCCAGGCCTCTGCCGAGGGGCCTGCAGTACCTGTGGGGATCCCGGGGGACCTCGGGGCGGGGACCCTGAGCTGGAACCTGAGGAAGAGCATCTCCGTGTGGGTCAGTCGGCCAAGGACCCAGGGAGACCATGAGCAGGGCTGTGGAGACAGCACTGCTGAGGGAGGAGACCTGAAGGTGACAGGTCCCTCCCCGAACCTGGGGGTCCAGTCCCCTCTCAGGGGAAAAGAGACCCCCCTGCCCCAGGGTCATGGATAGTAGTTACTGTGCTGGGACCAAGGCTGGGGGCCGGGGCAGAGCCTGTTGTCTGGATCCAGGGGGAGCGGGCAGGAGAGGGACAGGCCAAGTGTGTGCGGGCGTGTGTGCATGTGTGTACATGTGCGACTGTGTGCACGCCTGTCTGCAAGCCCAGCGCCCCTGGCTCCCCACGGGCTGGGGATGGGGCTGCCAGGTCAGCAGTCTGGACAATGTGGCCACAGTTCTTCCACAGGGTGGGGGTCCTGGGAAGGGCCGTCGCCGGGTGGCCTTGGGGGGCAGAGGAAGGTTCCCATGGCTGCGGAGCGTTCTGATACGGCCGGGAGAAGAGAAAGAAAATATCAAGAAGCTGCGATTATCTCCCTGAGAGGGAGTCACCCAGATGCAGCCTTGAAACCCTGACGCAGGGGCCGGGGCCTCCCCGGGCCTCCCAGCCTCCCGGGCCCGGGCTTAACTCTTTGCCTCCCCGTCCCCCTCCCCCCAAGGACCCTGGGTCCGTCCCCAGAGCCTCAGGGCACAGGCCCCGAGGCCAACACCCTGCACAGCCGGGCCTGGAGCACAGGTCTGAGGACCAGACCCCATGGGGGCTTCTCACGGGTGCCAGGGCCACAGGGACCTCTGCCCACGGTCACGCTGGCTGTAGGGCTCTCCCAGGACGGCCAGCCCAGGATCCCCGCTCCGGAAGCCCAAGCCCAGGTGCCCAGGAGCACGAGTCTCTCCTCCCTCCCAGCCTGCAGGTCCCTTCGCTGGCTGAGGGCTGAGGCCCAGGCCTGGTTTCCTGTCACCTGCCTCTCAGAGCCCACGTTCTCTCCACAAAACAGGGTGCAAGGATGCCAGATTTAGCAAATAAAAATTCAAGACACCCAGTTAAGTTCCAATTTCAGACACACAATGAATAATTTTTATTGTGAATGTGGCCTCCTCCCTGCTGAGTGGCGCTCCACGGCGTGGACCCCCCAGCCCGTGGATTTTCATCCATGCCTCTGTGCAGCTGAAGAGGAAGAGTTGAACCTCTGTGAAGGTTGGGGAGGCCTTGGAGAGGTTTCCAGGCTTGGGACATTCCTGTTCCAGTCTGTTTGGGGCAGACACCTGGGTGTTCAACCTCATAGCTCCAAAGGGGCTGGCCATTTTCTGCGCCCCTTTGATCGGTGGGAAAACTGAGGCCCACAGAGGCGGCCTGCACAGCTCCTCTGTGGACACTGGCCCTGCCTGGCCTGGCCCTTAGGTGGATAATAACCCAGGGACTGTGGTGGCTCCAGGGGGTGTGAGGTATCCCAGTCCCACAAACCAGCAGGCCACCCTCTCTGGGAACGGGCCAGGGGAATTCACCAAGGGTTAATGGTCGGCTACCTTCTGGGGCCTGGGACCTGTGCCCTAAGCTGGGCAGACAGCTGTGGGGCCCCCCTCCCCCAGGAATGGAGCAGAGGGAGGGAGCAAGCAGTCCTGAAGGCCACCCCTTATCGCCACCAGCTCCGTGCCAAGACGTCCTCCCCTCCCTGGGCTGACAAGGGTACTTTCTGTCTCACAGGCAAAGGGAGGGCCGGGCCCGTGGTTTGTTGTTGCAGGGGCCACTTTCAGGGTCCAGAGTGCCCAGGTTTGGCTGGACCCAGCAGGGAGCCCTGCCCCAGGTGACAGGGACCAGGACACAGTGCCTTGGCTTGTGTGGACTCCAAGGGGCTGGCAAATGGGAAGGCTTCCTGGGGGCAGGGGTCTGCTGGAGGCCCCACCTGAGCTGGAGCCCTGTCCCTCATATGGCCCTCCTGGAATCCAACTGTCTGCCCTGTGGGGACCGTCCTCACCACTTACCTGGCGTGCCCCACTCCACTCTGCTTCTAGAAAGTCCGACTGGGGGCCCCCTGGACAGCGGGGAGGCGGGCGGTGTGGCCCAGTGTTCAGGGAGGGGCTGCCATATGGTTTGGGTTTCTCTCAAAGCCCTGAGGGGCCAGGCAGCAGCTCAGAGCCAGGTGGGCGTGTGGGGTGCACCTGTTGCGCGCTGAGTGGCCCCAGCATCCACCTACTTGGAGCCCTCCTGACCTCAGGTCTCCTGGGCTGAAGCTGTCCCCAAGTCCATTCTTTCAGCTCCCAGATCCATAAAACAAGCGTGCATGGGGGCTGAGACCCCGAGGGTCAGGGCTCTCCAGGGGCCACAGCTAGGGTGGCTGACTGGGATTGGAACCCCCCACAGGGCCCCTGGTCCCTCAGCTGCCTCCTCCCTCTGACCAGCTCCACATGGCAGCCGGAGGTGACTCCTGGACACAGGATCTATGGCGTCACCGCCTGGCTCCCTGTGGCCTTTGGGGAGACACAGATATTGGGTTGGGCCCCTCCCCGAAGTGGCCTCGCATCCAAGCCCCCCAGGCTCCAGCTGGTGGGGGACCGGCCACCCCATCCCGAGGACAAGCCCTTTGGCTCCTCCAACTTCAAGGGAAAGGTGGAGGCAGGGGGACAATGAGGTGACAAGCTGGGCTCAGTGACACCCAGCAGTGGGACGGGGCCAGGAGGGGCTGGAAACGCGTCCCTCAGGGTGGAGCTCTGGCTGTCCCTGCCTGTCATCGTCTACATACCTTTCTAGATTTTTAACGTGTTTTGTAATGAGCAGACATTGATTTTATAATCGGGAAAATAAGTTTAAGAAAACAGAGTGAAGAATCAGCAATGCTTTAGAATAGTCCAGGGCGTCCCCCCACCGCCGCCCTCCCGTCCCTCTACCTCCTTTTCTCTCTCTCTCTCTGTCTGTGTCTGTTTCTCTGTCCATCTGCCTCTTGCCTCCTTCCCTCCCGCAGACCCGAGGAGCCCAAGGTCAAAGGCGACAGTGTGGTTCCCAGAGGCAGCTTTGAGGGGGAGGGGGAGGGCGGGAGAGGCCCGGGTTGGGAGAGGCCCCCAGGGGTTTCACAGAGAACAGTGGTCAGAGGAGATGGCCCCGGAGGCACCACTTGCGTGGGGGGCTTCACCGGTCAGCCTGAAACTCAGCAGGCGGCTCCCCTGAGTACGCGCGTCAGTGTGAGCGTGTCCAGCAGAGGGCAGGGTCTGACACCCCATTTGGTTCCCTACTCCCTGGGGCCTCGGGGGGCGTCCAGCCCAGAGGTGGGGCCAGACCTCCTCCCGCCACCCAGGAGGGCTCCTGACCAACTGACCTACTAGTGTTGTGACTGCACTGCACTGTCGCCATGGCTGCACAGCCGGACGTCGGGGTCAGCCCCTGGGGGAGGGTGGGCAACCCCTCCCAGAGGCGATGGCTCTGCCAACAAGGACAAGCCGCCCATTGTCCCGCCCAGCCCAGAGTCTGCCGCTTCTCAGTCACACCCCTCGGCCCACACAGGGGTCCAGGCCATCATGGGTGGGCTTGTCAGGAGGACCTGGGCCAGGTCAGCAGGGGCCTGGGTTTGTCCCTGGGACGTGGATGGCCACACTCTCTCACTAGCTTCCCTCAAGTGTCCACCTATACCCATCACTCGAGGGTTCTGCCTTTGCCCACCCAGGAGCCCATCACTCTGTCAGAGACTCAGGTGCAACAGCCCAAAGAACCCCTGCCCCCACCCCCACAGGTGGGGTGAGAGCCCAGGGGCTGCTGTACACACACACACAGACACACAGATACACAGACACAAACACACACGTAGATACAGAGAGACAGACACAGACACACAGAGACACACATACAGATACACAGAGACATACACAGAGATACACACAGATACACAAACACACAGACACACACAGATTCAGACCTACAACAGAGCCGGCCCCAGGGCAGAGGAAAAGGAAGGTGCGGCCTGGGGGCCTCCCTGGAGGAAGGGCAGGGAGGGTGGAGCCCTCCTGGCTCTGGTGGCTGGTGGCTCCCGTGGTGCAGACCACCACAGGGGCAGAAGGGAGAGCAGAGGCCTGTGGGTGCTGGATGGGCAGGACCCCCCAGGACCCAGGAGACGGGGGAACCTGAAGGCCGCTCATTTGTAGCCTCAGGCCACCACCTCTGCCACTCCCCACGGGCCAAGAATTTCTGTGAACAGAGGGGTGGGCACGAGTCCACGTGGAACCAGCTGTCCCCTAACTCTGGAGGGTACTGACCAGGCACCTACTTCCACACACGGCAGGAGCTGAGCTGCCAGGGTCCCTTGGCCCGGGGTCACCCACACGGGAGAGGATGGTGTCTGTGTGGTCTCTCTCTGTCTGGGCAGCCTTCGGTCTGGATCGGCTGTTCCCCAGGCGCCATGTCCCTCACCCGTGTCCGCCCCTGAGGGTGCAGAGCTCCTGCCTTTCTCCAGACACCCAGGGGCCCTGGGGGCAGAGTTGGGCACACATCAAGGGTGTGTGGCCCGGTGAGAGCTCTCCCACCTGATCCTCTGGACTCCTGGGCAGCCCCAGGCCTAGGTGGCCTCACCGGGGCGGGGGGCCTGGGGCTCAGTTCCCAGGGCGGCGGGGCACGGTGAGGCACCAGGCAGCACCCCGGGCAGGGCAGGAGGCCTGGAGGGGAGGAGAGAGACAACCCCTCCCGGGCCAATTCTCCTGGCTGCATTTTCCAGGCCCTGACGCAAGCAGCAGCTCGTTGGGAGATACGGGCCGGAGGTGGGCGGCCGGCCAGGGCTGGCCCCGTCCCAGGTCCCGAGCCAGCAGCCCCCAGGCCCCATGGGCCCCACCGCCCACCCACCAGGCCGCGCTCAGCGCTTCGGTCAGAGCGGGTCTTTGTGCCCCAATCTCGCAGGTGCGGGGGTGGACAGGGGCCTTGGCACGGCGCAGCCCGTGACCACATGTGACAGCGGCTGCTCTGTGCGCCCAGCCGCCAAGGTCTCCACCTCGCATAAATGGGGCGCGCGGCCGGCAGCGGCAGAGCTCCGCCGTCAGCAGACGGGCTCTCCTCCGCACCGGGCTCCCCTCGCCTCGCCGCCACCGGGGCCCGAGGCTGGACCAGGTAAGGCGAGGCTCCCTCGTCAGGCCGGCTGCTCACACCCCAGGACCCGGCACCGCTGCCCGCCCGGCCTCCCCGCAGCTTCTCCCGCCGGCCGTGCACGGACCTCGCCGGGACCACTGCCCCCGGCGCCGAAGAGCCGCTCGCTCGTCGTTCCTTCTTCCTATGCATATACTTCTTTGAGGGTCGGGCCTAAAGAGGTGTAGGCATGGGAAAATGGGGCGACGAGGTCTCCTCCTCTTCCCTCCCCTCCTGCACCCTGACCCGCCGCCCCTCCCACCCGCGGACCAGCCGAGGGGGCTCTGCTGTCTTCCTTGGTAACCTTTGCTCTGTGTGCCCTGGGGGTGTGGGGACGACAGGTCCAGTTCCCCCAGCCTCAT
The DNA here is from genome assembly GCA_004025025.1 of Tapirus terrestris. NCBI lineage: Eukaryota > Metazoa > Chordata > Mammalia > Perissodactyla > Tapiridae > Tapirus > Tapirus terrestris. The sequence goes on along the minus strand of PVID01010082.1, from coordinate 9,410 downwards.
CTTTGCCCCTGGGAGCCAGGGCGGGGGCTGCAGGGGTCCCAGCTCTGTGATGAGTCTCACTAGGGGGCCTCCGAAGAGTTACAGAAGGTGCCGGAACAGGACCTGGCACAGCTCGTCTGAGGCCGCTGCCGGGGTCTGGGTCTGGGTCTGGGGCCACAAGGATGACGGCCTGACGCACAGAGAAGCTAGAGGGCGTCGTGGGGGCCCCATCTCGGGCAACCGCTGCTTCTGGTGCCCTTGTTATACTTTTCTAATAATGAGCCTGATTTTCTGATCAGAAACGTCACTAAAGCTAATTTCGTGTAAACGTAGTGTGGAAACGTTTGGACAAGCAACAAGAGTTTAAACAAAGCTGCCCTGTGTGTGGTGTTTCCTTTCGTCTGGGCTGGCCGGGGGTCACATTAATAAGAGCGGTCTGGGGGGACTTCTGGCTGGGAGGGCGGTGGGGGTTTCTGATGACCCGACAACCAGGGTCACCAAGGCAGACACTCCCAGGGCGCCTGGAGCAGATGGCGGAGATGGGAGGGCCAGGAATCCCAAGGCTTGACGGGCTTGACTGGGAGCACACCCCCTGGGCGCCGCCCGCTGATCAGGGTGGGAGGTCGCGTCCCTGAGCCCATGGTCTTCACTTCCTGGTGCAGGAAAACAGACAGAGAGCCTCACGCACCGAGAGCTCCAGCGATGATTGTCAGCTAATCGGCCCAGCAAATGGAGCGATTAGCTGACTGACAACAGGCGCGCCTGTATCAGCGTCCCGCCCAGGCCGGGCCTCTCCCCTAATCTCCTTTGATAGTAACCGTCTCAGCCTCCTGCGGGAGGATGGGACGGGCTGGGCCCACGGCACGGGCTGCAGTGCCTGTCAGCCCCCAGGAGGCAGCACCCCCAGCACCCCCACCCAGGCCCAAGCCCCACCCCCAACCATCCTCAAGAAGGGGCTGGGGCTCACTCCCTGGTGAGGCTCTATGGACCCTTGAGAATACGGAAGGAAAGTGGTGTCATAACACCCTCAGTGCAAAAGCTACAGCTGCCTCTATCCAGACACCCGTTTCCTGTGATGGGAGAGTGGCGGGTTGCAGGGATGGCTGGATAGAGGGAGCCAAAGGCTGCCTGGCTCTCCACTCTCCTCCTGACATCAGCTGCAGGGCACAGCTCCTGAGCCCAGGCCCTGAGGGTCGCCACAGATGGGGGTGGGAGCGTGTCCTCCCCTGGGTGCTTGACTGGCCTTCTGGGTCACCTGCCTCGCCCCAGCCACGAGGTTGGGTCCCTTGTCAACACCTGGGAGCTGGGTGGGCAGCTCCCTGGGCAGGGAGAAAGGTGATGGAGTCCCCACCAGGAGGTCTGGCAGAGAAGCCCAGTGTGTCCTGTATCAGCTCTGGCCTGGCTGAGGAGTACCGAGGCAGCCCTGGGGCCAGGACTGAGGCTGGGAGGCCCTTGGACAAGCCAGGCATCACACCATGGTCAGTCCTGGGGGGCTTCCTCCCGTGAAGAGTGGAGTGGGGGTCCCAGGGGCACTGGGCAGATGATCCTGCCCTGGGGAAGTGGTTTCCATTCACCTGTCACTTTGCCACTTGCAAAAAACCACGAGGAATGGGCATAAGGGTCTTACTGGCCTGGGCAGGGGGTGACACCACGTCCTCCAGCTGCAGAGGCCAGGGCGCCAGGTGCTGCCCTCAGGGACGCTGCCTCGCATGCCCACACCCCCCCCCCCGTGGCTCAGGGACAATCACGGGTTCTTCAGGGTGGCAGTTCCTCTCCCACGGGGTGCCAATGGGATGGGACGTGTAGGAGAATCTGTGCAGCACCCCCAAGAGCTGCATTGTTTATCATTGTGGGGAGTGTGCAGGTCACTCCAAACACCCCCAGGCAGGGCTGCCTTTGTGTGGCCAGCCCACCACTTCCCGTCTACTTGTGGGGTTCGTGGGGGGCCTGGGAGGGCTGATGCCCCACCACCACCACCAAAAAACTGCGGAGCGTGTGCTTGGCCCGGGGAGAGGAGCGGGGCCGGCCGGCCCATGTGCCTGGCGTCTGGGCTCACCTCCTCTGGGCCAGCGTCCAGGGAGCCCTGCGCAGCCACTTCCTGTGATGACTTCAGAAAGACAGGATGGAAGTCCCATCGACACCCCGAAGACCCGCCACGGTTCAGCCTGGACCAGTCTGCGCTGCTGCTTCACTGGGTTGTTTCTGAACCTGGTGAATCAGATGTGAGACCCTGCGGACGGTGGGGCAGCTTCCGCCCGGCCTTGTGAACAAGAGGGAGGGGGACCCCCTGGCCCCACTGGCAGAGCCATCGGCCGTCCCCCACGTCTTCACAGCTGTTCTCCCGCGGTGCCCACTTGAGGTTCACAGGCCACTGGCCCTCACGTCCCTGAAAACGGGAACTTCTGGAGGAGCCCAGCCAGCGTCCCTGCAAAGTCCCCGTTTCCTGGAAACTGGATTTAGGTTTTGGGCAAGACTATTTCATAGGTGATTCTGTGTCTGGGCCAACGGGGTGAAGCCAGCGTGAACACACCATCAAGCCCAGGGGGACCCTGCGTCCAGCCCGTCTGAGGCTGCAGTGCTGTCGGTGGGGCTTGGGGAGCATGGTTCCACTGGTCAACATACACTCCTGAGCCCGACGGTCACTACTGGTCATGACGGCCACTTGGGTCACCAAGAGGACCAGACAAAGGGGCACCCACTGTCCAAAAGTGAACGGACGTTTCAGATGAGTGAGGTCCAAGGCTGGGGGGGCCGGGAGGCGGTTCCTGGGAGTGCGGGGGCCGGCAGCACAGACACACGGACAACACTCGGACACACACGGGACACGCACGACACACCACACACAACACAGGAGGCGCAAGACAGCACACATGACACACCACACACAACATGACACACACACCACAGGGCACACCGTGAGTCGCTCAGCTTCCCCTGGAACCACCAGGCAACCTGGAAGTCACAAGCTAACCAGACACTCGCTCAGGTTTTCAGGGCAGGGAAAGAAAGAATCCAGTTCAGTGTTTCTGAACCAAAGATGAAAACACACAAACCTGAACAGCAGGTGTCTGATCAAATCCGGACCCCACGAGATGTCCTGAAGGAACGGCTCGGCATAACTGTGGAAGCCCCACCTCTGAAGGGATCTGTGACTGCGATGGAGTCAAGACAGTCCCTACAGGACGATTCTGGGGAACTTGGCCAAACTTCAAAGGCCTTAGACTGGCCTCTGGTGGCTGTGCCCTCCCCGGCACCCCCACTCGGGTCTATTGGCAGACACCCAGAGATGTCTGCCTCTTGAACTGGACAGAGTTCCTTTCTGCTCAGAGCCCTCCCTCCCTCGGGGTGCCCGGGGCCGTCCCCTTGCTGCCCCGCTTCCTGCAGGCCCCAGGGTGCATCCTTGAACTCACTGCCCTGCGATGAAATTGCCCCGTCAGACACCTGCCAGATCATCTGCCTTGCTCCTCCATCCCGCCTACTCTCTCCTCCAAAGCCTGGGTCACCCCGGCATGCTGCGTATCTCAACACCCAGGTTCCCCTCGTGACTGCACTGGCCCTTCACTGCAGGCATCCTGGGCACCCATGCCCCAGCCTCGGCCCACGCACTCACCCACAGAGCACGGACCCCTCACTGCGCCCTGCGGACGAGGGTGTGTTCATTTGAAGTTTGGTCACCCCATCAGAAGCCCTCCAGAAAGTCTGTGCCCAGGAGCCCTCCTTCCAGCAGCGGGAAGACCCACCGGCTTTGCCTCGGGAGGGCCTGTTCTCTCCTCCCGGGCAGACCTTCCGCAGGAAGCCTCCTGCCCTTCGCCCAGACTGCCGCACAGAGGCCCCATCTTGCAGGGGAGGGCAGCTCGGGGGGGAAGGAACCCACAGGGCTGAGCCCAGGAGCCACATCAGACACAGGCTCGGATCCCGGCTGCCCAAGCTGCTCCTCCCCAACAGAAGGAGGAGGACAGCCACGAGCAGCACACAGCACACCGTCCTGGCTTGTGCACGCTCTGGAGGGCCCGGTGGAGGCTGCCATCCCTGCTGGGTTCCAGTTCTTCAGTGGGCAAAACCACAAGCTTTGTTCCTTTCTGGCTCCCAGCTTTGGGGTCATTGGTAACGTGGAATTCAAACCCCAAGGTGACAAAGACAAACACCTTCACTTCCTCCTTACCCTTCCATTTTTACACACAGAGCATACAGCACAAGAAAGGTTCCACGTCTGTTTTTTTCAATGGAAAGCAAGATTTTCCAACACCTCATATTAAATAAATTATCCTTTTCATTTGTTAAAAGCCCACAGAGAACGAGCCCACTTTTGGCTTTTGATTCTGTTCACTGACCCTTTACTTGCTTCCTGAATGTACCCTTTAGCAGTTTCCAGTGAAGTAGCGGCTTTGAAACATCATCAACCATAAACCCTCCAGAATCTTAAGGCGGGTCAGGGTTCCAGGCCCCACCTGTGGATGGGCACGAGGCCCACACCATGGCGTCACTGTGACACAAACACAAATGGCTAATGTCTCTCCATGGAGATGCCAGGCACAGCTCTGCACACACCTACTGTGTGTGGGATGGCACGGTGTTGACATGCCCCAGCTGCAGGATCTGGGCTGCCACGCTTCCTCAAAAGGCATCCCCGATGTCCGGCAGGGCGTGCAGGCTCCAAGGTCCCCAGGACAAGGCTGGGCCCAGCGTGTGCACTTGGCCCCCAGAGTCTGGGAGGCAGCACATCAGAGGCTGTCTGTTGCATGAGGCCCACGCCGAGGCCAGGGACACTTGTTCCACTTGGCAGGGACCCCAGAAGGAGCCAGGGGGCTGTACCAGAGCCGGGGGCCCAGACAGGGATGACCAAGGGTGCAGCAGCTGCAGGCCGTCACCCAGGGCAGAGGGTGGTGGGCAGAAAGCCAAGGGCGTGTAGAGAGCTCCGGAGAAGGGGGCCTTCAGCTGTGAGTCCTGCAGTTGGCGTTTGTGTTTCATTCGGCGATTCTGAAACCAGGTTTTTATCTGTGGGGAAACTGGGATCAGAGCAGGGGTGACAACAGGCCACCACCCTAGCCTGGCTCTGCCAGGCCGCCCAGGCGCCGAGCCTCACCTGCACCTCCGAGAGCTGCATCTCCCGGGCCAGCCTCCTGCGCTCCAGGGGGCCCAGGTAGCGGTGGCGATGGAAGGAGCTCTCCAAGGTGCTGACCTGCTCTGCTGTGAAGGCTGTGCGGACGCGGGGAGCCCGGGTGGTGTCCGGCTCCTTGCTCAATCCTGAGGGAGGACGGAAGGGCACTGAATCCATTTGGCCAAAAGTGCTGCCCACACGGGACATGCTCCCCTTGCTCAGAAGGTGCCACAGACGGCAGACAGTGATAAGAAACATGATGGGGAGGGGGCAGCGAAGGGGTTCTCAGGAAGCGCGGACCCGCCCTCTCCATGGCTCTGCTGTCCCACTTGGTCTTGGCTCTACTGTCAGTCAGGGCGAAAGCCCCTCCTCACCTCCCAGTTCAGTGTGGAATGGGGTCCAGAGACGTGGCTCAGGACACAGATACTGGAGAAAGATGAGGAATGAACAGCAGTTCTCATGCAGGCCCCTCACCCTCTGCCCCAGCCCATTCAGTCCCTTCCAGAAGGGCTTCCACCCCCCACATGCCTCCAGAAAGCACTTTCTTTGGCCTGGAGACAAGGAACCCAATTCACTAGGTGAGGGGTGGATGCAGTGAGGGCCGGTGGAGCCCATTCTATGCAAAGGCCTGAGGGACTGCAGGGCGAGGGGAGAGCGGGGCGGCGGGGGTGGGCGCGGGTGGCTCGCCTTCTGCAGGGGTTCAGTCACACAGTACTCGCCACCATGCACCCAGGCTGTCAGCACCCACTGTACGTCTTTGGCAAGTCTTTGTTTTCTAACGTCTAAATTAGGAGATGGTGGATGGCAGTAAGCACCGCCCCCCCTCCTCAAGGTGAAGGAAGCCAGCATGGTGACCAAAATGCCAATCGCTTGTTTTGGGGAAAGCAAATTTTACATAATTAGTTTTAACGCTTACCTGGAAGCATCCAGTGGACAAGAGGAGCAAACGTTTGCTTGCAGGAGTGGGGGGTGGAGGGCATAACTAGTCAGCATCAAGGATTTTGATGCAGGATGACTGCCTGGCCTTTTGGGGGCGGTACGGGTTGTACAGAATAAATTTACAATTTCACCTCATCGAAGTATAAAATTATTCTATAAGGATTACTTAAAGTTTTTTAAAAATGAAAACTTATGGATAACATCAACCCCATTTTTGAGCACGCTGCACTTTAAACCTAAAAGTGATGATTAAGTCACAAAGACAAAACTGAGGATTCTCCGCAGCGAACAACAAAGGGTCAAACGGGGCTGAGGAGCCACCAGACCTCCCTGGAGCGGAGTGCGCAGAAGGCACTGAAATTCACACGTGTGGAAACGCAAAGGGCAGCCTCATCTGGGTGGTGGCTCCTCCGGAACCAACTTGGCAGGGTTCCAACTCAAGTCTAGATGCCAAACTGAGGCACCAGAGGGAGGGGCCACAGCGGGCCCTCTCAACTGGACATGTTTCATAAGCTTTAAGACACACATTCACAACCCTGTGACTCTGAAAGGGGACCCGAGGCCTTTTACCGAATCTGAAATCCACGTGCACAAAGGGGCTAATATCAGCATTATGGCTCACGGTGAGGACCTGGGGGATGGCGACTGGTGGGCCCACTCATGAGCAGCCAGGCCTGGGCGAGAGAGGAGGGCCCTTGTAGGAGGTGTTTGGGGAACAGGAGCCCAAAGGGGCCTGAGGAGGGAAAACCCCTATGGTGGCTTTTGCTTCCAAGGGGAAGCGTTCACTTGCCAGAGGGGTCAGGAAACCCCAAACCCAAGCCCTAGCAAGAATGCTCCCACCTCCTGAACCCTCCCCAACTCCCATCCTAATCTGGGGAGGAAGGGAACCCCCCATCTCCAGACCTACCAGCCGTGGGCGTCCCTGGTGCAGACGCTTCTGAGGACTTCACCTCCCTCGTGCCCACAGTCTGAGGGGGCTCCCCACTGCTGGACCGCCTGGCTGAGGCAGAGAAGCTCTCCCAGGAGACTTCGGCGGGCCTGGAGGTGTGCGACTGCTCTGTATGGCTGCTCCGGGACAGCCAGTCCACCGAACCAAAGCTGGAGGCCGGCTTGCGGCCACCAGGCACAGAGGGGGAGGGAGGCATGGCTGGATGGTGGGGCCTTGCTCAGGATCCACCCAAGGATAGATGGTGGGGGCCGAATGCGGGGTCTTCTACCGGTGGACGGTGGGGGCTGGGCGCAGGATCAGCTGAGGGCTGGTCAGATGCACCGGGCTGAGCACAGGGTCACCTCAGGTTTGGCAGGGCCAGGCTGCATTTATAAGCTCAGAGGAGGAGAGGTGGGAGGCAGGTCTGCATAGATGGCTCAAATCCCCCCCCCAGATAAGTAGCACCTAATTGCCTTCAATTCAGAGGCACAAAGGAGGCCATTTGCACCTCCCTCGGCTCCAAGATGTCTGGGGAAGGGGTGGGGCTTGTCGGGTTAGGGGAGATGAGGGGGTTGGGAACTCTTTACATCCGTTCATCTCCCCCACCCCCACCCGGCTGGCCCAGGCTGGGGGAGATGAGGAGGGCCCCTCCCACCCCAACACCCACGCTGGGGGCCTGTCCTGTGGAGTGTCCGGTCACCTTCTCTCTCCAGGTTGGTCCTCCAACCTGCCCGTGTGTCTGCAGCGCTCACGGTGACCGGCGCACCCCCCTGAGGGAGAACTCTCTTCAAGCGGGGGGCGTCAGCATCGCAGCTTGCAGGACAGGGTGGGCCAGGCCAGGACCAGTGTCTGCTGCGTCCAGGCTGTCCAGCCGGGTAGGAATGTAGGGCAGGCATTCCTGGAAGGGGACCTCACAAGCCAGACAGGGCGGGGAGAACTGTCCAGAGAACGGCCCTCCAGCTCTGCTGGCCCTTCTCTCTCACCATCCCCTGCCCCTCTGCTGGGTGTCACTCGGTGCCCTAGGAGCTGCTTCCAGATTCGGGTGACACGGAGCGGGGTGTGCTCACTGAGGGCATGGACTCCGCTGGGGCCACACGGCCCGGCGCGTTCCATCGCCTCAGCTGTCTCCATTGTGGCTGGGCGGCTGCAGAGGCCCCGGGGGATGGCGGAGCTGGAGCTTCAGGGGGCGCCCTCCGGACGGTCACCCTGTCCCCGCCTCTTCACTCCTGAACTGGCCGCGACCGTGTCCGTGGGGAGGCGCAGGCAGCCGGGCGGTGCCTCACCCGGGCCTCCCCCAGCCTTCGCCGGAGAGCGTGTGTCTTCTCCACGCGACCTGGCAGACGGACACGTGCTGCGGAAACCCACTCGGCAGGCCCTGGGCGCCCCCCGGCTCAGGGGGTGGGGGGTGGGGTGGTGTCCAGGTTGCGCCCCCGGCGGCCGGAGTCGGGTACGGCGCTGGTCCGGCCTGTGCCCGAGGAGGGGCTTCCATGCAGACGGGTCGGGTCAGCAGCCTCGACCCCCGGGGGCGCCGGCGCCAGCCTGGGAGGGGCAAGGACAGCCGCCCGCGCCCACCCGGCCCAGCAGAGATCAAAGGCCTGACGGCCTCGCCCGGGATTAACCGACTCCGCCTCCTGAGCCCCTCGGGCAGGAGACGGGCCGGTGACGACGTGGGAGCCGACCCCCGCGGGCACAGCGGGGAACTGGCCGGCGCTGACCCCTCGTCCGGGTGAAGGGCCGCAACGCCACTGATGCGGGCCTTCCTCCCACCCCTGCACCAGCCCAGTTCAGTCACTGGACCCGGCCCATTGAGGCTGGGATTTGCATCACTCGCGTGTGTCCCGTGAGGTGTCTTGTACGAGAACTGCAGGATGTCCTGGTAGTGGACAGTGAGGTCCCCTCGGGTGCGTGTGGCCCCGCGGCTTGCTCCAAGGACGCCCTGGGGCAGGCTGCTGTCGCCACGGTGACAAGGGCCGTCCTGCTAGCTGGGGACAGAGGCCGAGCTGGAGGGGGCCTGCGCAGAGCTCCTCCAGGACAAACGAGGGTTGGGGGGGTGTCTCACAAACCGGGCAGAGGGAAGTAGCCCGCACGACTGCTCAATGTGCACAGAACAGGCCGGAGAAGGCTTCTGCAGACAGAGGAGCATGTATTGGAAATTACTGTATTGTGCGCTCAGAAGCGTTAATTCATGAAATAGCAGCCACTAACGTACCCATCTTTGGAAAGTCGGTCTTAGCATTTCTCCATCTCTGATATTTCAGGGTACCGGTCCCCTGGCCTCTTGGCCCCACACCGGCATCTTCCTCAGCACCCGCCCCAGCTCTGCCTGGCGATGCCCTCCGTAATGGGGGACCCTCCTCTAACGCCCTCTGGCCTCGTCTTTCCCAGCTGCCTTGCCTACACCCTCCCCTACTTGAACACCCCTCCAGAATCCAAGGTGACCCCAGCTCAGCAGGTCAGATAGCCCCT
>PVID01010081.1:0-64944 GCA_004025025.1 Tapirus terrestris | reverse complement strand
CAAGGACTGCAGCAGCATAAGAAGCACTTGTCTCAGCAGCGTTTGCCCGGCCACTGTGCCATGACGCCCCTGGTAGAGTTGCCTCTGTCACGGGTTAGGGCTGGCTGTCCAAGCTCAACACCCCGACACCAACCACTGACACAGTGGGCCCAGCAGCCGGCCTCCCAGTACAGCACTAATCTAGGGGAACTCTCCTTGGCCACCAGGACCTGAGAGCCCAGGCCCCTGTCCCTGCCTGGGGGACAGAGGCAGAGCCCTACCTTCCCCGTTAGCTCTCTTTGGCTCAATGCCAGAACTTTCTAATACGATTACAGCCGATCACCTCTAGACCTGACACCCAGGGGGGCTCATTCAGAGATGAATGGGAAACACATGCCCTCAGACTGAGGCCTGCAGGTCAGTCTCTGCAGGGCAGCCTGACTTTTGACAGTGCTGACAATGTAGGGTGGGAATCCAAGGAAACACCCTGCAGCAGTGCAATATGCAGCAGAAGAAATCCCCACCACAGCCCATGAGCAAGCAGTGGTTCCTTCCCAGAGACACTGAGCAGTCTGGGAGAGGAGGTTAGTAAGCCCTTCACAGTGACAAGGCATTGAGTGGAGGTATAAGCCACCCACAACCCCATCCCCATTGCCAACTGTGTTGACAAGTTGGAGCTGGTGTTTTGAATTAATAGGCATTAATTAGAATTAATGTATAGAATTAACCTGCTGAATGGGGAGGTACAAGCCATCTATGCAGGGTCAGCAGGGAGCTCCCTCAGCATCTGAGCTCCCACTTTGGGAAAGTGAAACTCACAGGGTCATTTTGATTGAAGCTGCAGTTTCAATGCACCCACCCAAAGGGGATAGTCACAAGGTTTATTACTTACAGATCACAGAAGCAGGGGGTGAGGGTGCAGTGGGCCGGGGAAGGACAGTCCTCTGTGCCAGGTCACAAGTGAGCAAGAGAGAGAGAGCAGGGTAACAAGCACCCATTACTTATAAGGTGGTTGGGGCAAAGGTCACTAACTTTTCATGGGCTTAACTTTGGTAAAGAAGATTGGCCCTAAGCTGACATATGTTGCCAGTCTTCCTCTTTTCGCTTGAGGAAGATTGAGCTAACATCTGTGTTAATCTCCCTCTATTTTGTATGTGGGATGCCACCACAGCATGGCCTGATGAGCAGTGTGTAGGTCTGTGCCCAGGATCTGAACCTGCAAAACCCTGGCTGCTGAAGCAAGTGTACAAACTTAACCACTATGCCCCTGGGCCAGCCCCTCTAAGTGCTTATTTTAAAAGGTGCCCTGGGGAAAGTAAAGCAGGAATTTAAGGCGGGAATCCTAAACTCAGGTCCTTATCTAAATGTCCAGATTCTGGGTGTGAGCAGGGGTATCATACTGTAACATGCCTAGGCAGCAATTCAGAAAAATGAGTTGTTTTTCAAAAAGTTGTTTTTCTCAGCACCCCGCCACACAGAGTGAAACCTCTTATCTAGCTCCTCAGGTGGGCACAGCTTTGGGTGAGACCACTGTTGTCCTGGGGGGACAGTGGTGTTGCTAGAGCTCTCTTCCTGCCTTATGGGCCATGCTCAGTGGTTACATTCAATTACTTGCTGGCTGATTGCTCTATTGTTTTCCCCAATGTCCTGGGGGCATAATCTTCTCTACCAAACGGTCTAATAACAGTCTAGCTCCTTTGGAGAAATACTTTCTGAAGTCACTGTTTGATATTTGTTCTGACCCTTGAAAGTCTCCTCCCTACAGTCTAATTCCCTAGTTCTTTCTAGAAAACTAGTCAGCCTACAGTCTAAACTGTATCTTTATGAAATACACAAATATGCTCCTAATTGTCTTTCACCTCATTCTCCACTTTTTTAGGGGTCTCCTGTGACTTGAACTTGCCATGATCTTTTGCCAGCCAAGTTAATTCTCCAGAAAGATATTAAGAGCTATGTGTTCTGTGGCTTGCTTCACCCCCATGTTCAGGAAAACTCTCTGTGCCAGGACCCTGGAGTTGTCTGGAGGACAATGGGAAGCCTCTTTCTGAGTGACAATCCCATTTCAGGAGTTGAGTGTTCAGGGGAGGGGAGAGACAGCAGCCAGAGGTCCTCTTCATTGTGTCTCCTGGCACCGCATGAATGACTTGTGTTCCTGCCACCTCCTGAGCTGAGACAGGGTGACTGGTTCACCAGTATTGTGAGCACACCACTCCAAAGATGTCACCTCAGTTCCATGTGGAGGGACTGGAACAACAGTGTCCCAACTTTTCAAGCAAACCCAGCACTTGTTAACCCTCAGTGACAGGCAGCTGGGGGCAGGGTGTGACAATGTGAGGTCCTGTTCTTCCCAGGAAGAAAGCCCTCTGAGTGGGAGCTGGGGTGACAGGGGGCCATGTGTTCTAGACTGCAGGAGTCTGGAGTGGGGTCTCCACCAATGTGAGCTGGGAGGAGTTAGGGAGGGAGTGCTTTTATTCCAGTACCACAGACTCTCACGTTTCTTACACATCTTCCTAGATTTTCCTGAATGGATCTGCATTTCCTGTTTGTCTTGAGGACCACTCTTGTGAAGTTAAATGTTTGTTATTCCAATAATTTTCCCTAGTTTTATTGGGGTGTGGGTCAGCAGAGCTCCGCACACTGTCAGGACACCCTAATACTTTTAGCATGAAACCCATTCCAGGAAACACTTACCAGTTTGACAGAGGATGAAAGTAGAAGCTCTACTATCACTTGTCATTTCTTTTGTGAACAAAGTTGAGAAAAATTGTTTTTAATGGTTTCCAAAGAAGTATTGAACACTACTTAAATATTACTGTTAGGAAGATTCCACACATACAGAAATGGCTTCTCATTTAAAATGAATCACTCATTTGATTTATAAAGATGTAAAGAGCCAGCCCTGATGGCCTAGTGGTTAAAGTTCGGTGCTCACCACTTCAGTGACCTGGGTTTGCTTCCCAGTCATGGAACCACACCACCTGTCTGTCAGTTGCCATATTGTGGTGGCGGCTCAAATAGAAGAATTCAAAAGACTTACAACTAGCATAAACAACCATTGGGGCTCTGGGGAGGAAAAAAAAAAAAAAAAAAAGAGGAAGACTGGCAACATGTTAGCTCAGGGTGAATCTTACCCTGCCAAAAAAAAAAAATTTAAAAATAAAATATGGTGTTACTTAAGGTTCTCCAGGGAAACAGAACCGAAATGATGTGTGTCTATGAGCACACGTGCTTATACATACATATTAATTTTTCTTTTATATAGGTGATTTTTTTAATTGAGGTAAAATTGGTTCATAACATTATATGTTTCAAATGTACCACATTATAATTCAACATCTGTATATGCTTCAGCATGCTCACCACCAAGAGCATAGTTTCTATCCATCACCATACAATTGACCCCCTTTACCCATTTCACCCTCCCCCACCCCCCTTTCCTGCTGGTAACCATCAATCTGTTGTTTGCATCTTTGACTTTGTTTTTGTTTCATTTTGTTTTTGTTTTATATTCTACATATGAGTGAAATCATATAGTATTTTTCTTTCTCCCTCTGACATATTTCACTTAGCATAATACCCTCGAGGTACATCCATGTTGTTGCAAATGGCAAGATCTTATCCTTTTTTATGGCTGAGTAGTATTCCATTGTGTATATATACGCCATATCTTCTTTATCCATTCATCTGTCAATGGACACAGGTTGTTTCCATATTTTGGCTATTGTAAATAATGCTGCAATGAACATAGGGGTGCAGGTATCTTTTTGAATTAGTGTTTCTGTATTCTTTGGATAAACAGCTGGATCATATGGCAATCTATATGGTGGTTCTATTCTTATGTTTTTGAGGAATCAACATAACGTTTTCCATAGTGGCTATACCAATTTACATACCCACAAACAGCATACAAGTGTTGCCTTTTCTCTGCATCCCCTTCAATGCTTGTTTTTTTTCTTGTCTTTTTTATAATAGCCATTCTAACAGGTGTGAGGTGATACCTCATTGTGGGTTTGATTTGCATTTACTATAATTAGTGATGTTCAATATCTTTTCATGTGGCTGTTGGTCATCTGTATGTCTTCAATGGAAAAATGTCTATTCAGATCCTCTGCCCATTTTTTATTTTTTTTTCGTTTTATTTATTTATTTTTTTGTGGGGAAGACCAGCCCTGAGCTAACATCCGTCACCAATCCTCCCCTCTTTGTTGAGGAAGACTGGCCCTGGGCTAACATCTGTGCCCATCTTCCTCTACTTTATATGGGACGCCGCCACGGCATGGCTGACAGGCAGTGTGTCGGTGGGCGCCCGGATCCGAACTCGCGAACACCAAGCTGCCAAGCGCGAACTAAACTGCTGTGCCACCGGGCGGCCCCTCTGCCCATTTTTTAATCAGGTTTTTTTGTTTATTGTTGTTGAGTTGTATACATTCTTTATACATTTTGGATACTAACCCCTTATTGGATAAATAATTTGCAAATATATTTTCCCATTTGATTGATTGCCTTTTCATCTTGTTGATGGTTTCCTTTGCTGTGCAGAAACTTTTTAGTTTGATGTAGTCCTGTTTGTTTATTTTTGCTTTTCTTTCCCTTGCTACTGGAGTCAAATCTACAAAAACATTGCTAAGACCAATGTCAAGGAGCTTACCACCTGTCGTCTTCTATGTATTTTATGGCTTCAGGTTTTACATTCAAGTCTTTATTCCATTTTGAGTTCATTCTTGGGTATGGTGCAAGATAGTGGTCTAATTTCATTCTTTTACATGTGGCTGTCTAGTTTTCCCCACATGGTTTATTGAAGAGACTTTCTCCATTGTATATTCTTGGTTCCTTTGTCATAAATTAGTTGTTCATACATGCTCTGTGGGTTTGTTTCTGACCTCTCAATACTGCCCCATTGATTTGTGTGTCTGTTTTTCTGGCAATACCATATTGTTTTGGTTACTATAGTTTGAAATCAAGAAGTGTGATACCTCAGTTTCTTCTTTTTTTTCTCAAGATTGGTTTGGCTATTCTGGGGCTTTTGTGGTACCATACAAATTTTAGGATTTTTTTTTTTCTATTTCTGTGAAAACATTGACTTAGTTGTTCAGCAGCATGTTGGTTAAACTCCAGATATTTGTGATTTATCCAGCTTTCTGCTTGTAGTTGATCTCATACCATTATGGTCAGAACAGATGCTTGATATGATTTCAGTCTTCTTAAGTTTCTTGAGACTGGTTTTGTGTCCCAACACAAAACAGGTACAGTCTATCTTTGACAATGTTCCATGTGCACTTGAGAAGATTGCTACTCTGCTGCTTTTGGTGGAATGTTCTGTATATATCTATTAAGTCTATCTGGTCTAATGTGTCATTTAAGGTCAATGTTTCCTTGTTGACTTTCTGTCTGGATGATCTATCCATTGATGTAAGTGGGGTGTTAAAATCCCCTACTATTATTGTGTTGCTGCCAATTTCTTACTTTAGGTCTGTTAATGGTTGCTTTATATATTTTGGTGTTCCTATGTTGGGTGCATATATATTTATAAATGTTATGTCTTCTTGATTGATTGGTCCCTTTATCATTATATAATGTCTATCTTTCTCTCTTGCTACCTTTTTTGGCTTAAAGTCTATTTTGTCTGATGTAAGTATGGCTACACCCCCTTTCTTTTGGCTGCCATTTGCCTGGACCATCATCTTCCACCCCTTCACTTTGAGCCTATGTTTATCTTTAGAGCTGAGTCTCCTGAAGGCATTATATAGTTGAGTCTTGTTTTTTAGTCCATCTATCCACTCTGTGCCTTTTGACTGGTGATTTCAATCCATTTACATTTATCATTAATCTATGAGGATTTATGAGTGCCATTTTATCTTTTGTTTTCCAATTGCTCTATATCTCCACTGTTTCTTTTCCCTTGTGTTTCTGTCTGTCATTTAAGCTTGGTGGTTTTCTATGTTTTTCTGTTTCCGTTTTTTTGTGTTTCATGTCTCTGCTTTAGATTTCTGTTTTGTGGTTACCATGAGAATCATGTAAAACATCTCATAGATAAAATAGTCCTTTTTCTGCTGATAGGTTCTTGCCTTCATTTACTTATATGGGTTCCATCCTTTTCATCCTTCCCTTTTATGTTTTTATTGTCACAAACTATCCCATTTTATGTTGTAGTTCATTATGAAATTGGAGTAGCTATAGTTAGTTTTAATTCTTTTTTATCCTTTAACCTTTATGCTATAATTAAGTGTTTAACACTCTATTCTGGAATAGATGTGCAATTTTCTGGTTCTGTCTATTTATGACCTTACTCAAAGTTTTGTGTACTTTTGCTTTTTCCTATCAGGTAAAAGAGCTCCCTTCAACATTATTTGTAAGGCAGGACTAGTTGTGGTGAACTCCCTTAGCTTTTGTTTGTCTGGGACAGCCTTTATTTCTCTTTCATATCCGAAGGATAATTTTCCTGGATAGAGTATTCTTGGCTGGCAGTTTTTATTTTTCAATATTTTGAATGTCATTCCACTCTCTCCTGGCCTGTAGAGTGTCTGCTGAGAAATCTTCTGATAGCCTGATGGGGGTACCTTTGTAGGTTACTGTCTTTTTTTCTTTGGCTGTATTTTAAATTCTTTCTTTATCACTGACTTTTGACAGTTTTAATATAACATGTCTTAGAGAAGATCTTTTTGTGTTGATGTAACTCAGCATTCTCTTAGCTTTGTGGGCTTGTATATCCAGTTCCTTCCCCAGGTTTGGGAAGTTCTCAGCTATTATTTCTTTAAATAAGCTCTCTGCTCCCTTCTCACTCTCTTCTCCTTCTGGGATACTCATTATCCTTATGTTGCTTTTCTAATGGAGTTGGATAGTTCTTGTAGAGTTTCTTCATTTTTAAAAAATCTTAGTTCTCTCTCTTCTTCCACATGAATTATTTCTAGATTTCTATCTTTGAGCTTTTTAATTCTCTCTTCCATATGTTCTACTGTATTTCCAATGCTTTCTAATGCATTCTTCATCCCATTTACTGAGTTCTTCAGCTCCGGAATTTCTGTTTGATTCTTTTTTTAGAGTTTCAATCTCCTTGGTAAAGTACTCCTTCTGTTCATAATTATGTCTCTGAGGTCGTTGAACTGTCTTTCTGAGTTTTCTTGTAATTTACTGAGTTTCTTCATAACAGCTATTTTGAATTCTCTGTCAGATCGATCACAATCTTCTGAGAATCTAAGTTTAGTTTCTGAGAATTGTAATTTTCTTTCTGTGATACCATGTTACCATGATGTTTCATGGTGCTTGATGAGTTGTTCCTCTGCCAGCACATTTGAAGTAGTGAACACCTTTCTTATTTAGGTAAAGTTTTGTTTACTTTGATTCTAACAGTTCAACAGATTTCTATTTAGAGGACTTTGTTTTCCAGTAGGTGGCACTAGAGCACTATTTTTTTTTCTGTTACCTGAGCTACCTCTGCCTACATTTGAAAGCCAGCACTTTCAACCTTCTGCTGCCTCTGCTAGAGGTGTTGCCAGTGCCCTCATTGTTGCTGTTTGTGCCTCCAAGGTTGCTGGTGCCTTGCTGCTGCCAGTGTTGCTGTGATCACAGACATTACCACCAGAGTCACCAGTATGGTGGGCCCCACCGTGTCCACAGATGCCTGGGTCATGGGCACTACTGCTGCTGGGGGGAGAGGGAGCATGGGGTGGGACCTGAGGTTGTAAGCACCTCCACCTCATCTGGGGCTGTCAGGTTTGCAATCACCTCAGCCATGGTGGGGGCTGGGCTCATGGGCCCACCATGGGTACTGTAAAGTTCTCTGTGGCCATGGGTGTCACAGCAGCTGGAGGGTTGAAGTAATATATGCAACCTTCAGTGCTGTTACCAGGTTCTCTTGGGGTGTGTGTACCACCACAATGTGGCAGGGCCAGGATCATGGGTCCTGCCTCTGCCACTGCTACCAGGTTTGCTGGGGATGTGGGCTCAGCTGCTGTGCCCAGGGGATGGTGTTGTGGGCACTGCCTCAGCTGTTATCCCCATTCTGCCTCCTCTATGTGTTCCAATTGACCCATCTTCAAATGTACAGATGTGTGGATCTCTCTAGCATCCTGGTCTGTTAAGCAGAGGAACCATTGTTGAGTTATGAAGGTCTTACTAGTTATAGATTGAAAGAGAGAGACAAAGGAAGCATCTCACACTGCCATAATGTGGACGCCACTCTTTTTTTAAGTATGTGGCTCATGTGATTATGGAGATTGGGTAAGTTAAAAACCTGCAATCTAGATGGGCAGGTTGGAAACCCTAGGAAAGAATTGTAGTCCAAGTCAAAAGATGGTCTAATAACAGAATCTTTCTTGTTCAGGGAAGGTCAGTTTTTGTTCTATTAAGAACTACAATTGATTGGATGAGGGGCATCCACAATATGGAGGGTAATCTCATTTACTTAAACTCCACCCATTGAAATGGTAACCTCATGAGGAAAACCCTGCACAGAAATATCTGGTAGCATGGTTAATTAAATATTTGGGCACTATGGCCAAATCAAGTTAAAACAGAGATGTTGGCTTCTAGTTTTCCTTTTGTGACGTATCTTTGGCTTTGGTATCAGGGAGATGCTGGCCTCAAAAAGTGAGTTTGGAAGTATTCCGTCTAGTTTTTGGAAGAGTTTCAGATGCATTGGTATTAATTCTTTGAATTTGTTATTGGTCTCCTTAGGCTTTCTACTTCTTAATTCTTCCTTGGTAGGTTGTATGTTTCTAGAAATTTATCCATTTCTTCTAGGTTATCCAATTTGTTCACATAAATGTTCATAATAGTCCTTTTTGTTTTTTTTTTTTAGTTTTGAGGCATCCATTTTGTCCTCTCTCACTTCTGATTATATATACTTATAATATATATATTCATTCTTCTCTGTTCTTTTCATAGTCAGTTAAGGGTTTGTCAATTGTGTTTATTTCAAAAAATTGATAATTTTCAAATTTTTCTATTTTCTTATATTCTATTTATTTCTGCTCTAATATTTATTATTTCCAAACTATGTTAAAGTTTAGTTTGTTGCTCTTTTTATATTTCCTTGAGGTATAATTTTAGTTTCTTATTTTTATATCTTTCTTTCTTAACATAGGTGTTTATTAGTATAAAGTGGCCTTTTACTACTCCTTATGCTGCATCCCACAACTTGTCATAAGTTGTCTTCATTTTTGTCTCAAGATAGTTTTTAAATTCCCTATTAATTTCCTCTTTGGCCCAGTGGTTGTCCAAGACTGTTTTTTTAAATTCTCATGCATTTGTGATTTTTCACAGTAAGATTATAGGTAAATTGTACTTTAGCGTGAGGCTGTATGATTTCTTGAATAGTCCTTAGACTATTAATGTTTGCTTTAGTATCGGTGTCACAGGCTTCAATGTCCTCTAGTGTCCTCGTATTTTTCTTCCCTAGTGTATTTGGGTATCCCTAGAAACTTAACCTTATGTAGAGTTTGCATCTTACAACTCCATTTTAATCCACTTTTTTAATACTAGGTCTTTGTTGATATGGTGGAAAGATATTAGTCTGGGAAAACATTCTCCTATGATTAAACCTGTAATTTTTTGGCAGGACAGAATCCCTGGACTATGAGCTTCAGAACAGGTTCTTAGCACTTATTCTTCCCCTTTTGTCAGAGAGGAAACCTGAAGAGTCTGGGAGTTGTCTGATTGCTATTTCCCCAATGGTTTGGGAAAATTAGTTTCTTTGAGGGATGGCCTAAGTTACAGAGCACAGAATGCTTTTTGTGTATATCAAAATGTTTCCCCCCAGTTCCCACATGGAAAATGAGACATTTTTTTCCAGACTCCACAGTGAGAACCTGCTTGGGCTCAGGTAAGAAAAATTAATGAATTCTGGGGAGTTTCCTAAGACTGGAGCCCAAAAGTTTTTAAATCTCAAGCTAGGCCACACTTTGACAAATTCATCTCCAACAGTTTATGTGTTCCTAAAGGTGGCTGGCCCCAGTCATTTCTCCTCCCAATAAGTGGTAATTCTCTGTGTTTGCCTGCCTCATATTTTGAGGGCATTAGTTTGCCATGTAATCTCAAATCTCTGATGGATCTAAAAAGAGGTGTTGCTTTTCTTCAGGTTGTTCAGTTTTTTCTTGTTGTGAAGATGAGAATGATCAATCCAACTCTTTAAATATTGGAACAGAAACCATCCATTCATGATTGTTGCTCTGTATTTTTCCCTTGTGAGACTATACCATTTTTACTTATTGATTGTACTGCTAGAGCTCATGTGTGTGGCTTCAGGCTTTTTCTTTTCTGACCAGTGTATCTAAAAACATTATCATACAGGGATCTCTGCACTTGGATTTCTTACCCTCATCTTCTAAAATTCCCTACACTGAGCTCCTGTGCATCACCTGAAACACATTTTCCATGGGTTACCTTCTGTTTCATCATTGCGCTTTGGGGGCAGGATTAATACCCTAACAATGACACCAGACATCCAGACTATGTTGCCACATACATCAAGTTAATGGAAATGTTTCTTACTCAACGTTCCTTTCTAAGGAGAGGCAAAGTTGGTTCAGGTGGCTTGTGCAAAGGACAATGGGTTGGCCATTTAAGGTGTGTAGGGATAGAGGTTTCAGGTTTTAAAGGTCTGAGCCTCCTACCTGCAGACACAAAAAAGAAAAGGGGTCTGTGTCAACTTTTATACCTTGTTTATCACTGTGGGCCAGGCAGGGTGAGCAGATATCTAAAGCTGATTGAGAGTCAAATATCAAAGATGAGGTCAGTGACTTTATTAGTGTTCACTTCTGAAGTTAGTTGACTGAATGATGCCACTACTTATTTAAATAATTTTCATTCAAATATTAATTTAAAAGCCATGTGAAAACCACAAGCAACATATTATGTTTAAGATGATAAAGCCTCAAAAAAACATTTGAATCTAGTCATCCAAAAGTGGTGGAGTGATCCAGGAAAGTGTGTCAGTATGGTTCTCAACTCTGTTCAAATATTTAAGTAATATTATTGTCTATTTTAACTTGTGTCATTTGTTGTGTTACTGGTAGCACTTTGCCAAAGTAGCCTACCAACATACAATAAGCAGCCCTTTCAGAGGAAGAGAACTCTCCCTGGCTGATTAATAAATAGTCCAAAGCCAACTAAACATCAGCTACCATGGCTGCCAAGGGGTTTTCCTTCACGGAAAACATCTGAAACATTAGCTGTCTGCTTCATGTATTTTGAGTGTTTTGGACATTTCTTGATTGGCATTAACTATGTGTTCCTTGAATGACATCACGTGTGCCCAGGTCAGTACCAGTGACTCCCACAACAATGAGCACACAATTGTAAATGATGGGAAAACAGCAGATTTGTATTTGATGGGCCAGCGGGGTTTTGGCAGCAGCATGCCCAAAATGAAGTATTGACATGCAGTGCACACAGACTACAGGTGATGTTAGGAGGAAGACTCAGCAATGGGATGTGAGTGGTGACTAGGCTGCACTATTACAATAAACCAAAGACCTGTAGGAGTGACCATTTGACAGAAATGTATATATTATAGAAAGGCCTCTATTTATAAGGTGCCAGTAAGCCTAATGATCAGAACTAATAAGCCCTAAAGACTGGGGATTGAATCTAGTGACTTAAAACACCAGGAAGACCTATTTAGAAGAAAGGAAATCTTGTCTAAGTAAGCCAAAGGCCATCCTATGAGGGTGGTAGCCTGAGGTTGTAAAACAAGTACAACGTTCATTGAACAACTTATTTAAGAGCCCAGTATTTTGCATTTTCAGAACTGCATTGATAATATCAATGATTTCTAGAGTGTCTTGGTGAGTCCTTGCATTTTGGCTCAGCAGGGTCAAAGGGTGTAAGATAGGATGAGTAATTTGTCTATATGTTTATAACATGGCCTGAGCATAGCAAGTAGCCCAGCAGAGTGGGTAAGGGGCCCTACCAAGTTCATTTGCCATCAGCAGTAGGGACCCCTTCCTTGGCCTGAAAGGTATGTCTATTAATTATATTACTAGTGACTTGTTTTTTCAAATCAGGTTCATTGGTCAGTCACTAAGTTAACCATGGCAGAGGAGGGAAATCACTTGAATTTTGCCTAGACTCTTAGGGTAGAGATCTATAAGTGGTTTCATATTATGTGGTACCATTGGGACAAGGTTAATACCATCAGGTGTGAGGTGTCCATATATGTCTTAGAAACTTGAGTCAGTTTATCACCCTGCGCAATGAAATCAGCCTTTGCAGGTTGAAATTAGTAAGCGCAGAGTAAAGATTGAACAGATTTGTATTTGGATAATTGTGAGGCAAGGTATTCCCAGAGTTCTTTATGCCATAGTGGGCAACCTTGGAGAAGGAGTTGTTGCTATTGGTAGGACCACACAGCTAGATCATTGTCAATGGCCAAAGGATCTGTAAAAATGTGCACGTTTGATTCTTGGCCAAGAAATTTTCTATTGCTAGTATGACTGCTGTTTGACTAATCAATCTGATGCTTGGGTCCATTCTTTGATGAGGGATGGCCTGTTTGATCTAGGGACAGAAGGCAGCATCTGCACAGTGGACCCCCATCAGGTGTAATGGTGCACAATGTCAAAGTATATGGACACCGTGCTTACCCATGTGCTCCTAGGTGACTCTCCAAGTGGCCAATGTGTCTAAAAAGGAAATGATCTCCTCCAGAATGGATTACATCAGAGAAGAGGGAAACATACTTCCTATTCATGGGATATTCCAGACACACCATTTTTGGCCCTATGCTCTAAATACCCATATCTCTTTAATGAGGAGGCCTTTAATAGCAATCCTGAGGGGTCCTGCATTCATGACCCAAGGCAAAATGGGAAGCTGGCTGTGGAGGATCATCAACTCAGGCCCTGGGCCTCCATTTACATATAGACTGTCAGTTACCAGCAGTGGTTTCTCTAATTGTGTGCGGTATCCTCTGAAGAGAAGTTTCTGGTACAAGAATGTCTTGGGTAATTTATGTTGACCATGGGAGGTTTAGAGATTCTTGGATTCCCAATGGGAGGCTGCTAAAGCCTCTATGATAAAGGTGTGTGGCAAGAGGGGCACTAATGGAATGCTATTTCAAAAAATTCTAGAGGCTTTTGTTTCCCAATTCAATGTAAGTCAACTTTTAAGTGTCATAAGTAATCAGATCTGATAAATATAGGATGTTTGTGGTTGCTGTGGCTGACAGAATGTGCCAAAACATGGTTTCTACCAGTGCTTATTTCACCCTCTCAGTTCACAGCCCCCCTCCTCTTGCCTCAGAGAAATTTTGCAGAGTGGGACATGCATGGATTTCTCAAGATGTTTCCAAGTAAGCAGGCACAGGGTAGGCTTGAGGTGGGAAGTGAACAGCTGGAAATGGTCTATGGATGGCAATGAGAAGAAATGATGCTGATGCACATGAATGAGGATGTCCCCAGGCAGATCCTGCTTGGGATACGGTTTTATGTTTTAGAACCACAGCATATCCAAGGAATATGATTTAAACTCAAAGACAGATTTGGGGAGCTTCTCACCAAGTTCATAGTATGTGTATGAGATAAGGGCAAGTGTAGCTCCAGAGCATTTTTTCATTAAGACAGGGCTGCAAAAAAGGACTGTAGAGGACTGAGTGCTTCTTCCCCAGTCTTTCAATTCTTCCTAAGAAGGATCCCTCAGTGGTGGAAAGAAGTGAACACATAAAAATCAAGGTTCAGGAGAGCTTAACATTCTCCCAGCATATGAAAGCGATTGTGTTATGTGTTCTCTAGTTATTACCCACACGCGAATATATAACAAATATAAAGATACATAAAATATTTTTAGTGTACTCGTGAATTTTCACAAAAGTATAGTAATACTGCCATGAAAAGAAGGAAACTATATCATCATCCCAAAAGAACACTCTTGTGGTGCCCATATGAACAAAACCTCCAAAACATAAGTTACCACTAAAAAAATGGAAAAGATTGAACTTTCTTTGCTCTTTTAAACCTCAAAGTTGTTAATATTGTTTCCCACTTTCAAACAACGTGTGCTGGAAATCTAAGCATATGGAAGAGAGATGCGTGAACAGCATTATGGATAATACGGCTTTGTGAATCACTGAAACAAGTCTTCCAGCGGCTCCTACAATGAACAGATGTTGAAAATTTCCCATTCTGCTTTTTATCTCAATTAGGATATTACTCAAAATGATACCCTCTCTCTGCAGCTCACCTCAGTTATTCCTTGGATGATTACCTCTGAACATTCATAGCTCTTTCTGGGGTTTCCACTGGGAGATCACAGTAGACTGGCAGAGATGTCACTCTGCACAGAGAAGACACTCAGGATGAGCCACAACAGTGCAGAGGAATGCAACTGTCTGTCTAAACAGAAGAAACACCATGGTTTAGCAGAGTATGTTGCACACTCTGTCTGTAAAGCAGCAAAATGAAAATGCCAAGGACTATAACATTTTAAATATTTAAAGGTAAATTAAAATCCTCTCCTATAATATTAAACACAAAATGACACCACAAATACCTGTGGACTAAATCAATAGGAAGTCTCAAGTCCCAAATAACAATAATAATGACAACCTCACTCACCCCTACCCTCATAGAGAAGATACAGACACACCCCAGTGTTCCTATTAGCTCATATTGTTTTCTCACTTTTCTTCAAAGCCCTTATTTCCATCTTACAAACCAGAGTTTTACCATTCATTAACCATTTCTTTTCCCACAAACATATAAACACCATGACTGTAAGAACTGATTTTTTTCTTGCCACTATATCCAAATCCTATAGAGCCTTATTTGTGTAAAACTGGGTATGTTACCTCTATAGTGCATGGCACGTGAGGGATGTTGAAACACTAGCATCAAGAGCACAGTCTCTGAGAAAGAAAGGCTTGATTGACATAGTGGTCCTGTCTCTCTCCCTTGCTAGGTTTGTCTTGTCTCACCATTTACCTAAACTCAAAGGCCTCAGCTGAGTCATAAATGAGATATTAAAAACATTATGTGGTAGGTGAGAGGGGCATCAGCATCATGGCAGAGTGAGATTCCCTCTTTGAATCTCTGCCCCCTAAGACACAACAAAAACATCACTCACATTCCAACCAGAGCTCAAACACTACAAAGGACTTCAAAGAAACCCCTGCTGCCATACATTGGACAGTGGAGGCGCGGAAAGCCCCAAAGGACATGAGGAGAGGTAAGAAGTTGTACTCCCCCTCCCCAATTGATCGGAAAAGACAGCGCAGCTTGCAGACAGAGGGAGGAGGGGCGGCCCACAGCGGGGGGGGGGGAACTACCACCCTCCAGGTGCTCTCACAGATGGTCAAGAGATCCCCACTGGGAAGCAATGACAGACTGTTTAGGGGGTGTAGCAAACACCCTAAGAGAGCCGGAAAGGAAACCCCTGGGTCGAGCAGGAGAAAGAGAGAACCCCTCCCCCCACACACCCTGTGGTTCAGCATAATCCCTCCGGGGGCTGCAGCGGGCTAAGAGCATACCACTCACGATCTCTATCCAGTGGCAGCAGGTGGAAACTGCAGGGCCAACTTCAAGATGAGAGGAAAAAGTAACGTGGTTGGATCCATGCAGTGATTTGTTATGTCTACAGACCAAAAGGAAAATAACAAACACCCAGAAACCAACCCTGAAGGCACAGAATTTGATAACCTGAATGACAGAGAACTCAAAATAGCTATCATAAACAAACTCAACGAAATACAAGAGAACACACAGAAACAAATCAATGAATTCAGGGATTTCATCACAAAAGAGATTGAAACCATAAAAACCAATCAGAATTATTGGAGATGAAAAACAAAATGAATGAGATAGTGGAAAAAATGGAGTCTTTAAAGAGCAGAACTGACAATATGGAGGAACGAATTAGCATTATTGAGGATAGCCATGCAGAAGCGCTCCAGATAGAGGAGGAGAGAGAGCTAAGACTAAAAAGAAATGAAGAAATTCTTTGAGAAATATCAGACTCAATGAGGAAAAGCAACATAAGGATAATAGGTATTCCAGAAGGAGAAGAAAGAGAAAAAGGAGCAGAGAGTTTGTTCAAAGAAACAATAGCTGAGAACTTCCCCAACCTAGGGAACGACAGGGAAATAACAGTGAATGAAACCAATAGATCACCTAAATATATAAACAGGAATAAAAAATCATCTCGCCACATAGTAACAAACTTGAAAAGTATCCGTGACAAGGAAATAATATTAAGGGCAGCTAAACAAAAAAACAAAATAACATACAAAGGAAACCCCATGTGGTTCTCAGCTGATTTCTCAACAGACACTCTACAGGCTAGGAGAGACTGGAATGATATATTCAAAATCATGAAAGACAAAAACCTTCAGCCGAGAATACTTTATCCAGCAAAACAATCCTTCAAATATGATGGAGAAATAATAACTCTCCCTGATAAACAAAAGCTAAGGGAGTTCATAACCACAAGACCCCCCACTACAAGAAATGCTCAAGAAGGCCCTTAGGCCTGAAAAAAAAAAATGAGAAAAGGGATACAAAGATTTCAGCAAGGAGAAAAGCAAGGAGACTAAACCAGAACAAACTACAGTTGGATAACATCAAAAATTAATTCAAGCTCATCACTGTAAACACACACTCACGACACAAGATGGAATAAATAGAGAGAACAAATGAGGGGAAGAGGAAAGGGATTGAGTCGACCCAGCCTCAGGAAAAAGGAGGCATCTGAAAATGTACTATCTTATCCAGGAGATCGCTTATATAAACCTCACGGTAACCACTAAACAAATAACCAGAAGAGAACCACACATGACAAATAAAGAGAAAACTAAGAATGAGCATGTAGAAACACCAAATTGAATTTGCAGTCCAAAACACAAGTGACAAGAAATGAAGGAAATGCAAAAGAACCAGAAAATGAACAATAAAATAGCAACATTAAACCCTCATATATCAATAATCACTCTAAATGTAAACGGATTGAATTCTCCAATCAAAAGACAGAGTGGTGGGATGCATTAAAAACCAAGATCCAACAATCTGCTGCCTCCAGGAAACACATCTCAGCTCTAAAGACAAACACAGACTTGGAGTGAAAGGATGGAAGACGATACTCCAAGCTAATGGCAAACAAAAGAAAGCAGGAGTAGCCATACTTATATCAGACAACCCACCAGCTGGGAGAAAATATTCACAAATTGTTTGTCTGACAAGGGATTAATCTCAGTAATATATAAAGATCTCATACAAGTAAGCAACAAAAAAACAAACAACCCAATCAAAAAATGGGCAGAGGATATGAACAGACATTTTTCCAAGGAAGAGAGACAGATGGCCAATAGACACATGAAAAGATGTTCAACATCACTAATCATCAGGGAAATGTAAATCAAAACTACACTATCACCTGACACCCATTAGAATGGCTATAATCACCAAGACAAATAACAACAAATGCTGGAGAGGTTGTGGAGAAACAGGGACCCTCATTCACTGCTGGTGGAAATGCAAACTGGTGCAGCCTCTATGGAAAACAGTATGGAGAGTCCTCAAAAAATTAAAAATAGAACACCGTATGATCCAGCAATCCCACTCTTGGGCATCTACCCAATGGACATGAAATCAACCAGCACAAGAGGCGCATGCACCCCTATGTTCATTGCAGCATTATTCACTATAGCCAAGAAGTGGAAGCAACCCAAGTGTCCCTCAACTGATGATTGGTTAAAGAAGATGTGGTATATACATACGATGGAATACTACTCAGCCATAAGAAAAGACACAATTGTCCCATTTGCAACAACATGGATGGACCTAGAGGGTATTATGTTAAGTGAAATAAGCCAGAGAGAGAAGGACACACACTGCATGAACTCACTCATATATGGAATATAAATGAACACACGGACAGAGAGAACTGATGGGTGGTTACCAAGGGGAAGGGGGGTGCGGGCACAAGGGGTGAAGGGTTACATCCACAAGGTGATGGACAAACAATAATGTACAACTAAAACCCCACAATGTTATAAACTATTAAGACATCAATAAAAAAAATATTATGTGGTATATTAAGAAGGGAACTTACATAACTTAACTGAGGTACTTTATGGTAAACAGTGTCTAACACACCTTAGGAAATATATCAGTGACTTGATAATAAGGAGGAAAGGCAAAATCTGTTCCAGAGGACTGGCAGCTGGCCTGCATTCACCGCAGGGCCAAGTCTTATCCTGTTGATGAGAAAAATGTACACACCTCATTCATCAAAGGTGAATGGTAACCATAATGGACCAACACATTTATAAGGGAACTTTGTAACTCTAGCTCTAAAAATGGAAAAAGATAAAATTCCAAATCATAAAAATGACCAATACTCCCCTCTTCTTACTAATATAACTGGAGCTTCTTAGAAATTAAGTTTAGCTCCATTAAATTGTTATTGCCTTCTAGAAAAAAAAAAGACTATGATTACCAATGATAGAATAAACTCTACCTCCTCACAGCATTCAAAAATAAAAATGTCCTGCTTCTTTGAACAGCAATCAAATCATCTAACACAAGCCAAAATCCCACAAGTACTTTTGAGCACCCTGTAATTATTCTACCTCACAGCCCTTTATGGCTTGTGGTCATTCTTAGAATTCATTACACCCCTCTCCTTGACAACAGGAGTGATCCTGTGGGTCACTGGCAAAGGACACTGAGAAAACTATGATTTAAGTTTTCAGTATTGAGAATGAATGAGAATAGTTTCATGACAAAAATTATAACTGTAAAAGAATAAAAAATATAATTTTCCTGAGGAAAAATGCCTGAACTTGTATGTACATTATAATACTGACTCATAATGTAAAATGATTAAATAAAGAAAACTGCACAATTTGTCTGAAAATCCACAATTATAATGAGATATTTTAATATATCCTCTGAGGAGATAAAAAGAATAATATTTGTTAGTATATGAGGGCTTAGAAGACAGTTGATAAACTATTTCTATGAAATAACTACAGAAATGCTGTTTAACAAAAAAATGCACATATTTTTAAACACATACAATCAAATGTAATTAAAAACATTTTGAAGAATCATGTTCATCTATAAGTAACAGTCTTCCTGACAGGAGGAAGATGCTTATTCTTTTTTTTTTTTGGTGAGGAAGATTGGCCCTGTGCTAACTTCCGTGCCAATCTTCCTCTGTTTTGTATATGGGATGCCACCACAGCATGACTTGATGACTGGTGTGTAGGTCTGTGCCTGGGATCTGAACCCATGAACCCCAGGCTGCTGAAGTGGAGTAAGTGAACCTAACCACTATGCCACTGGGCCATCCCCATGGGAGGTGCTTATTCTCAAATGAAAGAAGCAGGTCAAGGCAGCCACTGCACAATGCAGCAGAGAAACAAACTCCTAGGTCCTTCTTTTTTAATGCACCACTGTGGATGACACGGTGAGTCAGGAAAACATACTGGCGAGCAGTATTAACAGCAGAAGTTGTTTCCTATATTCATTAGAACATAAGTGGATATAACCTAGGAAAAAGGGGAATCAAAGAATACTCCCAGTCATGCAAGTTTGAATTAGTTTCCTGGTGGACAGAAGGCCTTACAGAAAAATCCAAATTCTGATGGATCTTTGAGGTGGAACTTGTGAAGACATCACTGGAAACCTACACCTCAAATAAAATGGAAATCAAACAGTTGTTGGTGGTTTTGAGGATACTCTTGACTGGAAGGCAAAGAATCCAGAAAACTGGCTAGATGGTGTCCTGGAAGCTCCTGTATATGTCTCTCTCCCTATATGGTGGCTCCAAAATGTGACTCATGTCATCTTCTCTTCTTCCTTCCAAATGTCATGAAAGTGAGGCTACTGGTGAATTCTAACTGGGAAGTATAAAGGGGATGGATTCTGGAAAATCTACTTCTTAACATTAGTCACAGGAAGGATATCTCCAACTCTAGCTTTTTTGTCCTATCACAGGTCTCTCTTATTAATCAAAGTCTACTCACCAAATACCAGTCAGAAGAAAGGCCAATGAGCAAAGGCCGAAATGTGAAAATAATAATTCACATAAATGTATATTCTTTGATAATATTGCCATACATAAAAATTTATTCCATCTGTTTAACAGTATGAAAAATGCTTCTATACCCAACACCACATAAAAGGAGCTTTTTCAGTTAAAAAAAAAAAAAAAGAGCATAATGTATATAATTGAATAGGGATGTCCTGGAACTGCCATACAAGGCCATGAGGCAAATTTCAACAAATACCAAACTATCATTTTTCAATGGCCCCTTAACACAGAAAAAATGAAACATTGTAAAAAAGTAAACCTAATTGCATATGAGAAATACATGTCAATTCATGTTTGGATCCAAGAGGCTTCAGGAAGTAAAGAGAAAATATTAACAGATTTAAGGAAAAATCACTATCTATCAATCTTATGTACTACTGTAGAAAAATGACTTAGAGAATTATCTCACCTCAATATTCATTTCTAAAAGTAATTACTAGAAATCCACAGTCCAGTGATGTACCTTAAGAAAGAGGTTTAGTAAACACAATATATTTACAATTTTGATAACTTTCATATTGAAAAGTTTTCTGGAACATCATACATGGATTCATTCCCATCAAGCCTTTTCATGTTATTTATATTTACATTTCTTTTTGGTGGAAGTTTTCACATTTTTATGAAGTGGGCCAATTGAAGTCCTTCCCACTCTGTTTACCTTCAAGAGATCTTATCCAGTGAGTCCTTTCATGCCTTTGGAAAGTACTGGGATCACAGAAGGCTCTCCCACATTGTACACATTTATATGGTTTCTCTCCAGTATGCATTCTCACGTGTCTTTTAAAGTTTGTGTGACAAATGAAGGCTTTCCCACATTTCTTACAGTCATAGGGTTTCTCTCCAGTATGAGTTCCTTCATGTTTTTGAAGAGAACTGGGACAAGTGAATGTTGTAGTCCATGTTTTATATTCATATGGTTTCTCTCCTGTGTGACTCCTTTCATGTCTTTGAAAATTGTGATGATATCTAAAGGCTTTTCCACATTGTTTACATTGATAAAGGTTCTCTATAGTATGAGTTTTTTCATGTATTCTAAGTGAAGTTGCAACACTAAAGGCTTTCCCACATTCTTTACATTCATAGGGTTTCTCTCCTCTATGAATTCTTTCGTGTATTTGAAAGGAAGTGATGTAACTGAAGGCTTTACCACACTGTTTACATTCATAGGGTTTCTCTCCAGTGTGAATCCTTTGGTGTATTTGAAATGCACTGGGAGAAATGAATGCTTTCTCACATTCCTGACATTTATAAGGTCCATCTCCAGTGTGAGAGATCATGTGTGCTCGAAGGCTTGAGAGAGCAGTAAAGGCTTTCCCACATTCCTTACATTTATAAGGTTTCTCTCCAGTGTGAGTTCTTTCATGTACTTGAAGGGAACTGGGAAAACTGAATGCTTTCCTGCATTTTTCACATTCATAGGGTTTTTCTCCAGTGTGATTTTTTTCATGTTTTTGAAGAGAACTGGGACAACTGAATGCTTTACTACATGTTTTACATTCATACCGTTTCTCTCCATTGTGATTTCTTTCATGTATTTGGAAACCTAGATGAGAAATGAAAGCTTTACCACACTGCTTACATTTGTAGGGTTTCTCTCCTGTGTGAGTCCTTTCGTGTGTCTGTAAGGAAGTATAATATCTGTAGGCTTTCCCACATTCCTTACATTCATAGGGCTTCTTTCCAGTATGAGTTTTTTCATGTCTTTGAAGAGAACTGGGACAAGTGAATGCTTTACTGCATTTTGCACATACATATGGTTTTTCTCCAGTGTGGGTTCTTTCATGTACTTGAAGTGAACTAGAACAATTGAAGGCTTTCTCACATTCTTTACATTTATAAGGAGCATCTCCAGTGTGCATTCTGATGTGTCTTCGTAGAGTTTTGAGCCACATAAAAGCTTTCCCACATTCCTTACACTTATAGGTTTTCTCTCCATTGTGATTTCTTTCATGTTTTTCTAAAACATGGAAATAAACAAAGGCTTTCCCACATACCTTACATTTATATGGCTTCTCTCCATATTTTTGATACTCAGATGATTTGTGTTCAATGTCACATCTGATGTGCCTCTTAAGGGATGAATGATGCATGAAGACTTTTCCACATGCACTGCATTCATGTGGTTTAACACCTGTAGTTTTCTTGTTCAGACTGAGATTTGGAATAAGGCTGAAGTCTTCTCTACATTGACTACCCTCTTCACTTTTAAAGAGTCTCTCTACCATGTGACTTCTGTAAAAAACAAAAATCACTTTAATGATTTTATATTTATTATATTCATTATAATTTACAGAAATAGTGGAGGTTTTTCTGCCTTATCTGAATTGTATGAAATTCAATATACTGAATGCACTGCAAGAGGACTTCACCTAGCTACTATTTAAACAGTGAAATTCATATACTGTTTCCAAGTAAACTCTTTTGCAAACAGTAAACAACTGTCACATTTCAGAAAAGATTTTTAGTGAACATTTTCTAAGAATAACCAAATTTGAAGCAGGGATTATTTGTTTTGTTTGCTTCTTTAAAAAACTTTATAATATACCAGGACTCTTACATGAGACACTGCTTTCTATTGTGAGTGTGACTCACCTTAGTTTTCTCCCCTGGTTTCTGTACTGATCTTCAATGTTATGATCTTTCAATTTCTTTCCTAAAATGTAGACCAAGAAAAATGATTCCAAAGTATCAATTATAAAAAAATTATTTCATTCTAGGTCCATGAGCTGTGACCACTCCTATTTATCAACATCCCCCCTTTCCACATTCCAAATATTGCAGCAGCACTGATGTTCTATAATCGACTAAATGAAGAAATGTCTTCATCCTTACCAATTGACGCCAGGTTCCTGAAGGTTTCCTGCATCACATCTCTGTAGAGTTTCTTCTGTGAGGAATCCAATAAAGCCCACTCCTCCAGGGTGAAGGTCACAGACACATCCTCAATGGCCACTGAGACCTAAAACATCCCAAATACGTGTACAGTAAGGTGTATGAGACTGACCGTATTAGACATCCATATGCCCTTTGTAGGAAGGTTACATAAGATTCTGTCTTCTCTAAACATTTATTCTATGACTTGATCATCAGAAATTTACTCTCTTTACAAACTTCCTCATTAATTTAACAGCATCACAAATACAGAGAAATTACTTATACACTTTTACTGTGATCACATTACATCTTACTTTTCTCTGATGGCAGGGTCCAGAGCATGTTGGGAAATGACAGAAATGCCATACAAATGAAACAAATATCATGTTAAGTCTGATGATTCCTTGTGAGAAAAATTCTTTCATCTTCTTCCTTATTACCCACCAGTCACAGCACTCCATGAATCAGAGGGTGAAATCTGCGTGAGGTTTCAATGAATAAAAACATAGTGAAGAACTGGAAGCTATTTCACTCATCCCATCACGAAGCATAAGAGTCCAGGAGGCCTGCCAAAATCAAGCTTTCAACAAAGCCAACTGGTCACATTGTCCCAAAGTACTCCAGGCCACTGCAAAGAATGAGATGCAGCTGTCTGAATGTAAATATTCCTGTGGGGGAAGCACTGCTTTTAACATGTGTAATATTTATCACAGACTCATTTCTTCCTTTCTCTCTGTCCAAGTTGATGGAGCTCACAAGTTACTTCAAACTTGAGTTCAGACATGAGGAGGGAGGCATGACAATGTACAACATAAAATCCTTACACTCATGTGCCTCAGGGCTGCTTCCAGCCAATTTCAGAACACAGAGTGAGATGATAATGTGCCAGAAGAGCTCTTTTTGGTCAAACCCAAACAGAGTATCTTGGGCAGATTAAGAGCTGTAGATTGCAAGGGAGTTCACTGAAGTCCAAAATAGTTTGAAGGTGAATTTGCCCATGATTATAAAATATGTAAAGGATTCAACAGTGCTTCCCTCCAATACAACATAAAATCTCCATTTTCAATGGACAAAGTGTTTCCCAAACAGCCACTCTAGATGATGCCCTGATGACTTCTTATCGGGCATTTATGAAATTTAGAAGCTAGCATTCTCAATCTGATAAGAGGACAACAAACAAAGGTGAAATGAACAACTCTTCTTAGATCCATGAGAGCACTGAAGTCATAGGGCAAATGAGTGTTTCCAAATTTGGGAAAGAGAAAAGATGGTATTTTGAAATATGCCCCAAATATTCTGTTCTTAAGAAGGCCTGTACTCAAAAAATTCTATTTCACTGGAGTCTAATGCAAAGACAAAAAAGAACAAAAGAGACAGAACCCAGTATCAATGAAACTGTAAGAACAACCTTTTTTAACAGAGGTTTAAAATACACATTATGGAAATACCTAAAGGAAAACAGAGACAGAAAGAAACAGAAAAAATAAATAATAACCACTAACTTCCTAAAATTAATCGTAGATGGCAAATTGTAGATCCAGGAAGCTCAGAGAACACTAAATATAGAAACACCAAAAATGCACACCCAAGGGTATCATTCACGCTAGACAAAAGTCAAAGACAGAATATATTCAAAGAAGCCAGAGGGGAAAACACACCTTAGGTATAGAGAAACAAATATTCCAATTAAATTAGACTTCTTTTCAGAAACCCTGCAATCAAGAACAGAGTGGAGGGAAATATTTAATGTTTTGAAATTGAAAAAACACTCTCCTACAATTCTGTGTCAAGCAAGTTATCCTTCAAAAATAAAGGAGAAATAAGGTCTTTCTGAGACAAAAATTGAAGGAATTTGTCATTCATACACCTACTTTGAATAAAACATTGTAAAATTCAGAAAAGAATGTAAATAATAAAGGAGACTATTAGAAATGGAATAATTAAGTGTAAATATCCTTTTTACTTCTTATAATTAATATCACAGATTATAATTTGTTTAAAGTAATATTAGCAACAATGTATTTGATAATGATAAGCTTATAGACAAGTGAAATAAATGACAACAATGTGACAAGGGACAGGGAGAGGGAAATTGGGAATAGTGTGTTGAGGCACTTGCACAACAGTGAAGTGGTAGAGTGTTACTTGACAGAGGAGGTGGGTTAGTTGTAAATGTATAGTGAAAACTCAAGGGCAACCACTAAATAATTTCATAAGAAATGTGTAATGGATATACTAAGAGAGGAGGAAAAAAGTCAGACAAAATGCTCAGTTAAAGCCAGAAAAATGTGGAAGACAAAAAGAAACAAACAAGGGTAAAAATGGTAAACAGTAAAAGGTTTGGTAAATATTAATCCAACTATATCAATAACCACTTTAATAATCAATGGTCTAATACAACTGAGGAAAACAGTCATATCAGATTTTTAAGTCACATTTACTTGTATGTTATCTACTAGAAAGCCACTTTAAATATAAAGCCACAGACAGATAAAAGGTAAAGGGATGAGACGACTGTACCACACCAACACTAATTAAAAGAAAGCTGCCACAAGTACATGAATTATAGGCAGTGTAGATTTCAAACCAAAGAAAACCCAGAGATAAAAAGAGGGGCGTTACATAATGATAAAGGGGTCCATTCTCCAAGAAGGCATAGCCACCCTTCATTTGTATGTGTGTAACAACCGAGGGGCAAAATACACGAGGCAAGAGCTGATAGAATGCAAGGAGAAACAGATGAATCCAGTACTATAGCTGTCGACTTCAACATCCCCTTATCATGAACTATAAACTCCAGTAGGCAAAAAATCAGGAAGGGCAGAGTTGAACCGAACAGCACTACACAACTGGATTTCACTGTAATCTACAGAATACTTCATGTAACAATAGCAGAATACATGTTCTTCTCAACTTCACATGGAACATTCAACAAGACAAAACACATTCTGGGACATAAAAACACACCTTAACAAATTTGAAAGAACAGAAATCATACAGAATGTGCTCTTAGACCACACAGACATTAATCTAGAAATCAATAACAGCAAGATGGTTGGAAAAGGTCCAAATACATAGAAATTCAACAACACAGTTTTAAATAATACATGGGACCAAAGAAAAAGTCTCAAAAGAAATTAAAAATTATTTTGAACTAAATGAATTTAAAAAATCAATATATCAAAGAATGTGGGATGCAGCAAAAGCAGTACTTATGGGAAAATTTATGCCATTGAACAAATACACTGGAAGAAAAGAAAGATCTATAATCAATAAGGTAAGCATCTACCTTAGAAAACAATAAAAAGAAGAGCAAATTAAACCCAAAGCACAATAAAAGAAATAATAAAAGTTAGAAATTAATATAATTGTGGGAAATCAATGGAGAAAAATCTTTTAAAAGCTGGTTCTTTGATAAAGAAAATAAAATTGATAAACATCTAGTTAAGATAACTAAGAAAAGAGGGAAGACAAAAATTACTAATATCAGAAATGAAAGGAGGGGGAAATGAATATATAAGAGGATTTGAAAAAACCCAACATCCATTTATGATAATAAACTAGCAATAGAGGGCGAACTTCCACTATTTAAGAAAGAACAGCTTCACAAAACCTGTAGCTAAATTCATAAGGTTTGTTCCATATGACATGACTGTCTCTGAGACATCTGAAAGAATTCACAACAGCAGAAGTAACTCCTAGAGTTAATAAGAAAGTATAGCAAAATTGAAGGATACAGAAGTCAACTACTTTCCTACAGACCTACACAAATATACTCAATTGATCTTTGACAAAGAAGGAAAGGCAATTCAAATGAAAAAGAAAGTCTTTTAAACAAATAGTGTTGGAAATAATGGATATCCACAGATGAATACACACAAAATGAATGCAGACACAGGTCTTACATATTTCACAAAAATTAAGCTAAAACACATCATAGATCTAAATGTGAAATACAAAAAGAATAAATTCCTACAAGATAAAATAGGAGAAAATCTAGATGACCTTGGGTTTGGTGAATTTTTAGATACAACCCCAAAGCAGGGTTTGTAAAAGAAAAAAATGATAATTTCACTTCCTTCAGATGAAAAACTGCCCTGAGAAAGTGTTAAGAGAATGAAAAGACAAGTCACAGAGTAGGAGAAAACCTTTGCATGTATCAGATCAATGACTGGTATCCAAAATATCCAAAGAACTCTTAAGACTCAACAGTAAGAAGAAAAACAACCCAATTAAAAATGGGCAAAATATCTGAACAAACAGTTCACCAAAGAAGATAGCTGGAAATCAGGCAATATGAAAATATGCTCCGTGTCAAATGTCATTGGAAATTTGCAAATAAAACAATAATGAAGTATCATTAAACACTTATTAAGTGGGTAAAACTCAAAACACTCAGAACACCAAATGCTGGTGAAGATGTGAAGCTACAGGTAACTCTCATTCATTGCTGGTGGGAATGGAATTGGTTGTCCCCTGGAAGACAAGGATTTACTTTTCAAAACAAAATGTAGTCTTACTATGTACACTAACAGGCAGCAATCACACTCCTTGGTATTTTTCCAAGTGAATTGAAACCTTATGTTCACAGAAAACGTATACATGAACATTTGTTGGCACTTTATTCATAATTGGCAAGAGGTGAATTAAGCAAGATATCCTTCAAGACTTAAATAGACAATTGGTGGCATATCCATATGGTGAAATACTATTCAATGATAAAAAGAAATGAGGAGTCAGGCCATGCAAACACATGGAGGAACCAGAAAAGTATATGGCTAAGTGAAAGAAGCCCATCTCAGAAGGCTACACACTGTGTGATCACAAGTATATGACATTCTGGAAAAAACAAAAGCAGAAGCCAGTAAAAGGAACTTTGGTTTTGAAGGACTTGGGGTTTGGAGGGAGGGATGAATCAACAGATGGAGCACAGAGAAAATTCAGGGAAGTGAAATTACACCCTATGATACAGAAATGATCGATCCATGTTATTATACATTTGCCAAAACCCATATATTGTATAACGCAAAGAGTCAATGCTAATGTACACTGTGCACTTTATTGCATCAACAGTGGTTCATCAATTGTAAATGTACCACCATCACACAAGATGTACAAAATATTACAAACTCTGTGCATGCAGAGGGATTATGTGGGAACTCTCTGTACTTTCTGATCAATTTTTCCATTAACCTTAAACTGCTCTAAAATAACTGGTCTATTAAAAAAAAAGATGAAGACAAACTCATTACAATTCACCCCTAATGAGTGACTGATGACTGAAACAGGCCATGTTTTATTGAACTGATTTGAACTTACAGATCTTCCTTGGCTTACGACAGGCTTATATCCCAAGAAACCCATCAGAAATTGAAAACATCATAAGTTGAAAATGGATTTAATATACCTAACGTGGTGAAATCATAGCTTAGCCTTGTCCACCTTAAACATGCACAGAACACTTACATTAGTCTTCAACTGAGCAGACTCATCTAACACAAAGCCTATTTTATAAGAAAGTGTTAAACAGATCAGGTGATTTACTGAATACTGTACTGAAAGAGGAAAACAGAACGGTTGTAAGAGGATCCCAGGACTGACCGGGAGCTGCCGCTCACTGCCGCCCAGCGTCACGAGAGAGTATCGTCCTGCTTATCACTGGCCCGGGAAAGGATCCAAATTCCAAGTACAGTTTCTACTGAATGCATATCACTTTTACACCATTGTAAAGTTGAAAAGTCCTAAGCAGAACCTTGGTAAGTCAGAGACCATCTGTGTTTCAATAAGCCAGTATGGTGCTCTGTGAGCCTGCGATCTGTAAAAAAGGTGAAACTTCCACTGAATGCCTTGTTGGAAAGTGAGGCACTGTGTATTCTGAGAAGTGCCATGGTTACCATCAGTGTCTGGAATTCCAACATAGGTAAGGCCTGTCCTGATGAGTCCTTGTATTGTGGACTTAGGAATGTACAGACAAGGGTTACCTCGATTTATATTTTGGGTGTCTCTGAGTCAAGAGATTCCCAGAGTTCTTTTACCACAAAGGGGTAACTTGGACAATAGTCCAAGAGTCAGAACATATGCAGATGGGGCCAATTGTGGGCCAGTAATAAAATGACTGATGGATGTTTGGTTAGCTGTGGTGACCTGCAGGTTTGGTTCTTCATCAGGGATGTCCCAGTGAAGTGATGAAGAGCAGCAACTCTCCACTGAGCTCCATCATCTACGAATGTGTATTGTCCTTAAAGTCTACGCACTCCCCAGTGCTGTGCATTCAGTTAATCCCAAGGAACTACTCAGGGAACCAAGGTGTCTGGGAGAGGGGTGACCTCCTCCAACACCCTAGCATCTATTAAGGGACTGAAGTAAGAAAGGTCATCCCTCCTGCAGGTGGCATAAGCCCGAAGGCCAAGGATTGGCTCCATCATTACAAATGGGCGTCAGTAGCTGTGCTGAGCTGGTGGGGTTCTCTCCAAGGCCAAAGGCAAAATATGCACCTTATAGGAGGATCACATGCTCAGTGGCAATGGGAGCCTCTATTTTCAAGAAAGCCCAGTACATAGTGATAACAGCAGCTCTAATGGCATATAGTGTGGGGACTAGGGTAGTTTCTTGCATCAGAAGCCTCTGGACAACTTAAGGTCCTCCTCCTGAGAGCCTCACATCACTGCCATCAGGGTTAGGGGCCTCCTCCATGACAACTGGTTGCTTTATAGAATTTAAGGAACCTGGCTTAAATTGGGTTTGAACTAATCCCTTTGCTGTGCCAAATTAAGACTGTGGGTGTTGTCCACTATAACCTAGAGGGTCAGGATCTTTGTGGCAATAGATGCAGAGGCAGCAGCAGCAAAGTTACTTAGGGGCCCTGGTGAGCCCTCTCCAATCTTGCCATCTACTGGCTGCCTTTCCCTGTCTCTTCTCTTTCTCTCTGCAGTAACTGCTCTTTAAGGAGTGACCATCTGATGGGCTTACCTCAGATTCCCAGGGTAGAATCATCCTGTACCTCTTCCACTATTCCCCATAATGTCTGGGTAAACCCAGCTTTAGTCACATCTTCACTCTAAACACAGATACATTCCAGCCAAGACATCGACCCTGGACCACTGTAATGAGGGCCCATTCTCATACTCCTGCTCCCAAAGGACAAAGAATTAAGGAAACTGCCAACTCAGAGTCCCCTGTACATAGAAGCCAGGCTTGGTGGGGTCAACAATGCAACACAAGGCAGCACAGCACACAGAAGGAGCTGCCCAGCAAGCAGCAGCTCACAGTGCAGGAGCCTCCAGGCATCTCATCAGCCTGTCCAGACAAGAAGGCTGAGGGAAAAGGGAGGGGTGAGGCTTAAGTTTTCAGTAGTCAAACATCAAATATGTGGACCCTGGCCACTCATTATAAGAGTAAATGGGTAAGAAAATAGGCATTTGCACTGGCTTGTTTTTATATGAAGAAACACTAACAGGATGATGAAGCAGTGATCAAAACAGGTCATGTGAGGGGGCTGGAGTAGGAGCAGAGGAGTGGGGCAGGACGTGCAGGCAGGGAGTCTCCTTAAGTTAGTTTCCTCTGAAAGGAATATTTTAATCCTTCCAATGCATTATTTATTTTAAATAAAAAGTGAAATTTTTATATAACATATTTTCTTATGATTAATCATTACTATTAACTAACTTTTGCTTTATTAATTTAAATTGTAACTTTTCTACATAGGAAACTACTCCAAGATTTGATGCTTTAAAGAATAACAGAAATAAAACTCTAAACCTTGAAAAGTGAAAACTAACAAATCCCCTTCTAATTAAAGGAAAGGGGCATCACAGTTTCCCCCTCCATTATAGTAAACAGCAGAGACATTTTCAGAAAAGATAGCATATTATAATACATTAGTGGTTTGCAATTAAGCCTTTAAATGTACTATGAATTTGAAAGATTTACATAAGCTTTGCAGTGTTTTCTTCATATCAATTAAAATAAAAATTTAAATGTTACTTCCTCACAGTCATTAAAATAGGAATTTCTTTGCCTTAAGAATAGTATAGCCTTTTAAATATAAAAGTTCTCTAGGGACATGGAGACACAAAAACTGACCTAAAATTGGAAAATGCACCTGAGATCTTAAACACACCCATCTCACATCGTGAGGTTCTCTCACCTAATAGAAAAAAGTTCTATTTGGTTCCACAATTCTCCTGCATTACTCACATGGTATCTGTCAATTAACCACATTTAAAAACCCCAAGTGAGACTAGAAACTAGAATCAAAGAGCTGCAATCTTCAATTGATTAAGGAATCCAAGGACAGAAACACGAATATTCAAATCAGCTCATAGAAGCAGGCTGCTCGCCTACAGTTCAGAAGGAAAACCCACATTCAGAAAGTTGACCGCATTCCCAGACTTGGGGTCTAGACTCTCCTGGTTGAGATGTAACCCCTGGAGTGGGCAGTCCCTGGTGGAGGAGGGAGGGGACACCTGAGCAGCCACAGGAATGAACTCTGGGAGCCCCACACCCTCCCCTCTCCTGTGAGCAGGGAAGCACTGCCTCCCCCAGGCTTCCACTCTCACAAGTGAGGACACTCTCAGCCTGATTCAGTTTAAGCTTCTGACCCAGATGAACTCGCAAATTCCTAAACACTTTGTCCAGGAGACAGAACACCTGATCTTCACAGACTTCTCAATGTGCACAAATTACACTCTCAGTGCACCTATATCATAGATGGAACGCTCAAATATAACATTTAAAATGTCTAGGTCTAAGGAACCACAGTTACAACCTCAGAGAGGGCATCACCTCCCCACCCCCATGTGCACCTGCACCCCCAGCTTTCCAGGGCTCTGCAGCTCCTCTCAGTATAAAGGCTCCTTCCATGGCGGGTGTGAGCAGTAGGACACCTGCAAGGGGAGGCTCCCCAGGAAGAACAACTGGGACTTCATGTCCCTAACTTTGCAGGCTCAAGGGGGCCTTGGCTTGAAGACAATGACCTCGGGCTCTGCTTCCCACTGGAGGTGCTCTGGAACACCACTGATATTTTAAATACACAAACCTAGTGTTTGAACAATCCAGCAAAATCACTCAAACCCAGTGTTTCTGTTAAGGAAAGAAGAAAACTATGAGTCACTTTTACTAGTTCAATCAGAAAACCCCAAATATCTATCACTTTCAGAAAAACAAGATGAGAGTTATTATTTCCAGGGAAATTTTGTTTTGTAAATAATCGATCATACATGAACATTTCTCATCTGCAAATCTAACTCCTGGAATTTCACATGAAACCACCACAAAGTGAAGAGTCCTCAGGAACTTATTACAACACTCAGGGGAAGAAAAATGTGAGAGAATTCTTAACAAATAGAATGTAATACTGCAATATTTCATTTTTTCTAAAATTCACCACTCTTGCCTCCTTGGAAATATTTTACAATGTCTTCCAAGTTCTACTAATTAAGTACATTTTAATTCCCATTGAAAAATGGAGACAAGTAAATCAATACATCTTTTTAGGGTGATCCACCCAGGGAGGGGGGCAGTGCTACCAGGACAGAACACTCTGGAAAGATCCTGAGGGGAGCGTCACAAGGATTTCACACACCATATTCCAGGTGGTTATTCTCGGCTTTTCTCTCATGTAAAATATCCACAGACAAAAATTAATCTTTAATAAAAGCCATGCATGGTTCGGTGGAAAA
The DNA here is from genome assembly GCA_004025025.1 of Tapirus terrestris. Classification (NCBI taxonomy): domain Eukaryota; kingdom Metazoa; phylum Chordata; class Mammalia; order Perissodactyla; family Tapiridae; genus Tapirus; species Tapirus terrestris. The sequence goes on along the minus strand of PVID01010081.1, from coordinate 32,386 downwards.
AGGATAAACAATTACAATATTGGGTCTGTTTGACCCCATGATACTGTGAAATGAAACGATGATGATACTGTGAATCAGAGAGGGGAAAGTGGGTGTTTGGGAATGCAGGGAAGGAGCTGGAAATTTAGGAACTTACTGCCAGCCCTGGAAGGGCTAGGCTGGGCGGACAGGGTCGTGGATTTGAGACTCTGATCCCCAAACATTTGGAAAACTCAGGAGAAAATGGGTGCCTTCTGGGGAGAAAGGAGGGACTGGGGACCCCACAGACCACGCACGGACCCCGGAGACCGAGTCACGATTGTCCCTGATGACCCTCCCCGTGGTCACCGCACCGTCTGGGGGGACGCGGGGCTGCGGGCAGAGCTGCCCAGAGAGGCTCCGGGGTGAAGTCGCCGCGCGCAGTGATCACAGGACCCCGGGGTCCCGGCTGCCGGCCCGGCCCCCACGCCGCGGCCGGAGGGGACTGAGGTCCGAGCGGCGCCACCGCGGACTCGGGTCCGCAGACCCCGGAGGTGACCGCGGGGAGGCCGGGTCCGCCACGGCCGGTCCCGACCAGCCCCTCCTCCCCGTCTCCTCACCCGGGGCCGCACACTCACCATTTCTAGGTCTCCTGGGTCCCCCGAGTCCTTCCTGTGACTCCCAGAGCCCATGGAGACGACAGCGCGACAGAGGCTGCAGCACACCCACCAAGGACCGTTAAGGGCAGGCGACCCAGGAACCAGAGCGAGGCCGGAGGGAGACGTGACGACCACGCAGGCGCAGGCGCGATGCTTCGCCCCACCCACCTGCCCCAGCGGCGCCCCTGATTGGACAGTTTTCAAAGCTGCCCTCCCTCAACCCTGAGTGACAGCAGTTGGGGAGGACACCCGGTTCAGGCGAACCAGCTTCTGCGATTGGGCCGGGACATGTCCCCGCCTAGATATTTGCGTTTAAACAGAAATTTGTCCAGGCCTGTGACTGACACTGTTGTTTACCTCCACCTCTTGCAGAACGCGTGGTAACAGGTGTACACAGGGAATTTCTGATTCGGTTTCAAGAAGGAGCAAGTACAGACAAGAAAGTGCCCAGGCCAGGCCACACTGGAAAGGAGGGTCTTATGTCCTCTAGGGGTCAAGGGCTTGGTGTAAGGCTGCAACGCCACTCATAGAAGCCTGACCCTTGTTTAGACACAAAGACACTTAAATGAGACTTCATCATCTGTGTAAAGAGTCTGGCTCCATTTTGATCTTTAATCCTTGCCAGCGTTCAGCCTTCCACCCATCCCTGCCCCACCCCCACTCATTTGGTTCTAAAGATGAAGAATCTCAGGGCACTTGACTCTGCTGGGAAATTTGAACCCCAGAGACCTAAGTGGGTGCAGTGACTCTTCTCAGACCAACCACAAGCTCAACTGTACATTTTACACTGGAAGTAAATTTATTTTATATCAGTTTTTGCCTGTGTGCTTGGAAAACTTAGAAAAGTAAATGTCTATAATATCCCTAAGATAATTGAATTCTTGTTTTCATGGATATAAGATAAACAATAAATCATTGTGTAAATTTGGGATGCACTTGGAAACTATTTTCCCCCCCAGCTTTATTGAGGTATATTTGACTAATAAAATTGATTTAAAAATTACAACATGATGATTTGTTATACTGTATTGTATAACTGCAATTTGTTAAGAGAGTGGATCTTAAGCATTCTCACCACACACACACACAACAACAACATTGTGAGGTGATGGATGTGTTGATTAACCTGGAAACTCATATGCTGAAGAGCCAGGATTGCAAAACTCTTTTGCATTGCAAAACTCTTAAGGCATATCTTTCTTTCTTTGAACAGCTTTGTTGCGGTGTAATTTACACACTATACAGTGCACCTCATTACAGTGTTCATTTTAATGGTTTTCAGTATATTTGTAGAAATGTGAAATCATCACCACAGTCAATTTTTGAGCATTTTCATCACCTCAAAAAGAAACTCCTCTGCCCTTTAGCTATCACTCCCAATCTTCTCCTCTTCCTCCTTCAATCCCAGCCCTAGACAACCACTAATCTACCCTCTGTCTCTATAGTTTTCCCTATTCTGGTCTTTCTTATGAATGGAATAATTAAATATGTGGTCTTTGGGATTGATTTCAGTCACTTAGCATAATTTTTTCAAGGTACATCCATGTTGGATCGTGTATCAATCCTTCATTCATTATGGCCAAATACTATGCCATTGGATGGATAAAACATATGTTTATCTATTCATCCGTTCAGAGACATTTGGATTGTTTCCACCTTTTGGCTATTAGAAATAACATTACTATAAAATTCATGTACACATTTTGTTCCAACATGTGTTCTCATTTTTCTTGGGCATATACCTAGAAGAGGAGTTGATGGATCATATGGTAATTCTAGGTTTAATTTTTGTGGAACTCCTAGAGTGTTTTCCAGAGTGGTTGCACCATTTTATATTGGTACCACCCATGTATGAGACTTGAAATTTCTCCATGTATCCTTGACAAGAGTTGATATTATCTCACTTTTGATTTCCAGCATTTTTTCATTTGCTCTTGGCCATTTGTATATCTCTCTTGGAAGAATGTGTATGCATGTCCTTTGCCATTTTTAAATTGAGTTATTCAACTTTTTATTATTAGGTTATAAGAGGTCTTTATATATTTTTAATACAAGTACACAAAATGCCACCAGGTGTGGATCCCAGCTGGGTAATCCAAACCCTCTAAAATGGGACCAATGGCACAAATGCTTTAAGGCCACCAACTCTGCCCAAGTGGTCACCAATATCATGACCTCTGGGCACTGGCCATTACACTGTCCTAATTTCAACCCTAATGGCTGATAGGCTTATGCAGTTCAACCAGTATATACCATCTCTGGTAATACAGGGCCAAATATTAAATTGTCAGGAGCATATAACTAAATTTTCCTCAAACCAAGCCTACACATGTGCCTCCAACCTTTACTATTTATGGATGGAGACCTCCTATGTTTCAGAGGAGAGCACTGTCGAATCGTTTGCAAGGTGTGCCACCAAGAACCACCCAAATTTATTTAGAATTTATGATATCAGTAGATGCTCTTGAGGATGCAAGCAAACCTTAACCAGGGCATCTCAAATCTATTTGACCTTATTAAGTCCCTTGGCCCCTCAGTTCCCCTCCTGGGTGGCTACTTGGGAGAGCTATCCCCCTCTAGGATGGCTCCCTTTACCTTCACCAACACTGGAGATGACAATGCCCCAGCACATGACATGGTGGGACACAACTTCATCCCAAATGTTGCCTCCACAGCCTTCCACTACAGCAGAGATGACAGCAAGGAAGACGTGGTGGTTGATGGTGTGGACTCCCTGGGTCATGGGTTCTGAACTGAACATTGTTTATCTAAATTCCCTGCTGACAACCCCCTTGAGTGGCATTTTGCAGAATTAACAATGTGTTTACCCTAAGGCCCCTTTGCTCACTACGATGCTTGCTGCTCAAGGGTGAGGTGGGACTCTGCCTGCCAGGCTGCCCTCCTCTGCTCTTTTGAGCTTTGGAAAGCCAAGGTACATGTCAAGTCTCACAACCTTACAGGGGCCCCTTTAATCTTGTCACTCAGTTGCTTGCCGTCAGCACACCCTTTAGATTGGTCCACATTATGAGTCTAACTGGGAGTTAGCGAACTTAACTTCTATTGAGAGAACTTCTCCCCAGCTTTGGATGCTACCACCACCACAGCATCCCCCCTACACTTTCTGGGACCACAGCTGCAGGATCACCTTCCTGCCCCACCCTGAGGGGACCCTGCACCATGGTCACAACTCAGAGCTCTATGGTCCTCCCATGCAAGCCCTCCAATAGTCTTCATATTTTTATAGAATAGGTAGAAATTGGAGCTCATTTTTGGGGTCATTGTAATTGCTAGCATGTTACCAGGCTCAATAAAGGATTTTGCCAAAGTTATTGGCCTACCAGGTTGATTAACTGACCCTGTCACACTTGCCCAGTGGAAGGCACCCCGCATGTCCCTGTGGCTTGCCCGGCTGCCCTCTATGGTGTTCAACTGCAGCCAGGCAGGTCACTTTGCAATTCACTATGTGGCACTTGGCAGGAGCCCCTAGGTGCCCTTTATAATCCTCAATATCTGCCCAGGACCAACACCACATGGATGAATATGACCTACACCTCCTTCCAAGGAGCACAATCTCCATGGTCTTGGGCCTTGAGGCCCAGCCATCTGGGGGGAACCCCAACTTACTTCATCTTCCCTGATCAAGCAGTTGGTGTCCACTGTGGGTCCAGTGCTCTGGGGCCATCACACATACTTGGTTCTCCATATGTGCACCTCTCCTTCCCTCAACTTCCCATGTGTTTGCCTCCTTGATGACCCCAGGAGTCCTGTCTGTTCATACCAATTTACTTTAGTCTCCCTGGGGCTGCCCTGACAAATCACTGAACAGGCCTCCAACCCATCTCTCTTTGTGCCCCTCACATCAAAAGCATGTGGTATTCATCATCATGTTGGGAGTAGGTCTGCTACTATCCCTCACCTGCACAGGGCTAGGTGCAGCCACACTGGGCTCACAACAGCACATTATTAAGGCAAACACCAATCTGTCAGCCACCTGGCAGATCACATTGGGCTATAACACCAAAGCCAGACCTTAATGCAACAAAAGGATTCTTTAGTGCAGATGGTTTTGCATAACTGTTTAGCTCTAGATTACTTATTGGCCAAGCAAAGGGGTGTATGTGCTGTAAAGGGCACCTCCTGCTGCATATAGTTTAATAATTCTGGACAAATTCAGGCAAATTTACAAAAGATGGCCCAACAAGTACAAGGGTTCTTAATGTCATCCAATTTTTTCATCAGATACTTACCTTTACTTTATGTACAAGTATACTGAACCATTGACTTGTACACTTTAATGGGGTGCACTGTGAAATATGTTGAGAAGCTGGGGCTGGTGTATTAAACTCAGTGTAGGCAGATTATGACCTGCTGAATGGGGAGGTACAAGCCACCCACATGGGGTCAGTAGGTAGTTCCCTCAGCATCTAAACTCCCACTGTGGAGAAGTGAAAACCACGAGGTCTTTTGATTGAAGACCCAACACAATACACCCACATGAAGGAAGTAAAGTCACAACATTTGTTACTTACAGATTGTAGAAATGGGGATGGGGGCACAATGAGCCAGGTGAAGGGCAGTCCTCTGTCCCAGGTTATGAACCAGTAGGAGACAGACAGCAGGGTAGCCAGCACCCATTACTTATAATGTGGTTGGGGCAGAGGTCACTAACTTTTCATGGGCTCAACTCTCAGTGGCTATTTTAAAAGGTGCCCCAGGAAATGCAAAGGGGGGACTTATGGCGGGAATTCTAAGCTCAAGTCCTTATCTAAATGTCCAGACTTTGGGTGTGAGCAGGGTTGTCATACTCTAAAACTCCTAGGCAGTAACTCGAAATAGTTTTCCTCTTCAAAATTGACCCTGTTGTGCCTAGTCATTAGTCTTTAGGGAAAATCATGGGCACTGTCTGGACAGTGAAGATATTAAAAGCCACTGGTAGAATTTGATCCATTCAGCTCTTGAAGGACACTTGGGCTACTTCCACCTTTTGTCTATTGTGAATAATGCTAATGTGAACATGAGTGGACATATATGTGTTTGAGTCTCTGCTTTCAGTTCTTTTGGGTACTTACACAGAAGTAGAACTGCTAGATCAGATGGTAACTCAGTTCCTAATTTTTTGAGGAATTGCCATGTTGTTTTTGTATGATGAACACGATCTTATATTCCCCGCAATAGTGGACAAGGATTCCAAAGCATGTTTTCACTTCTTTTATGGTGTCCTTTGAAGCACAAAAGCCATTAAATTACCTCCTTCTTACCCGTTTTTGTTCTTAGTGTCACATCTAAGAATTCTTTGCCAAATCCAAGGTCAGGAATTTTTTTCCCACATTTTATCTCAGAATGTTATAGTTTTACTCTTATGTTTGGGTCTCTGATTCTTCACAGTAAATTACTGTATTGTATCTGGCTCCGTTTTGACTTTTCCTCCTTCCCAGTGTTCAGCCTTCCACCCATCCCCACCCCAACCCAACTCGTTCTGTTCTTAAGATAAAGAATCCCAAGGCACTTGACTAGCTGGGCCCAGGGACTCTTCTCAGACCAAGCACAAGCTATGAGATGTGTTCACTAAATTCTCCACTGTACTATTACACTGGGAATATTTAGTTTAGATCAACTTTTGCCTTTGCCCCTAGAAAAGTTTGAAATGTAAATGGTTACAATATCCCTAAGGCAATTGATTCCTAATTCAGTGATGTAAGACAATCAATAAATCGTTATGTAAATGTGGGATGCACCTGGAAAGTTTTTTCCCTTAGCTTTATTGAGATATAATTGACGAACAATATTGTCTATATTTAAGGATTATAACCCAATGATTTGATAATATATATACTGCAGACAATGGATTTAGAATTCTCTTAACACACACACAAAGTAACAATATCAGGTGATGGAAGTATCAATTAACCTAGAAATTTTAATAAGCCTAAGAGAGAAGATGACAAAACTCTATGCATTGCAAAGCTCTGAATGCATTTATTAACTTATATGAACAGCTTTACTAAGATATAATCCATATAACTCATGCCCAGCATAACAATGTTTACATCAACGACTGACTACATATACCACAGTGGTCCCATAAGATTAGTACCATAATACTAATCCAGAGTACATAAGCCCAAATTTCCCATTTTTTCTCCATTATTGCTTTTGGTGTCATATCTAACATATTGAGAAGGAACCAGCCTAACAAGAGAGGGCCATCTGAAAGGCTCTTGGCCTAACCAATAACACCCCTAACCAATCCACAAGCTAGGAGAATCAGATAGAGACCACCAAGATCCACATTCCACAGCTGCAGGACTTTCCCGGGCTTATGCATGCACCCTAGAACCCAGGAGTTGTCTGAAGGTGACCCTAGCCCCATTACCATACTAAAAGTCACACGCAGGGATGGAGAGCTGGCAGGCTAATGATACATGCATCGCATGTGGTAGCATGCTACATGACAGCACAGGGCAAGCATAACCCCACCTCTACATGCCATGACAAAGCACACTTTCCTAACATTTGCCTAAGGAAGCCACAGTCCCACTTCGTAATGAGCCGGTCAACTGCCCCTTTCCTTTCCTAACCAGCTCCCTCGTGCCTCCCCTGTGCACAAGCTAATAAACTTCTACTTTTCTACTCCTGTTTGTTGTCTCTCTTGATTCCAATGTGCTGGTAACATTTCTGTAACAATATTCTTGCCAAATCCAAGGTCAAGAATTTTTTCCTATGTTTTATATAATTTTGTTATACTTTTACTCTCATCTTCAGGTTTTTGATCCTTTTGGGTAAGTCATTGTTTGTTGTGTGTTTTAAGGGTACAGTCTCTTTCTTTTGCATATGGCTATCCAGTTGGCCCAGCACCAATTTATGAAAAGAACATTCTTTCCTCCTTTTTGGTACCTTTGTCAAAGATCAGTGTGGGGGTTTATTCCTCTAATCTCAATTTTCCACAGATTTCTATGTCTATCCTTGTGTCAGTAACACATTATCTTGATTACTTTGCTTAGTATAAAGTTTTGAAATCCAGAAATGTTAGTTCTTATACTGTTTTTCTTTTTCCAGATTGATTTGGCTATTCTGGTTCCCTTGTAATTCCATAGAATTTATGAAACAACTTGCCAATCTCTGTAAAGAGTACAGCTGGGATTATGATAGGTATTGCATTGAGTTGCTAGATCATTGTGTGGACTGGTGCCATTTCAATAACATGAAGTCCTGAAAACCATGAAACTGGGATATTTTCCCATTTATTTATACATTTCTTCATTTCTTTTGACCATGTTTCATAGTTTTCAGAGTATTCATTTTGTGCTTTGGGTTTAGTTTGTTGTTCTTTTTCTAGTTCCCTTGTTAATGTGATATCTTCATGTGTTTACTACCATAACCTTCTCTCTTACTATGCCTTACGCTGAATACAAGTGTCCCTGTATTTTTCTACCCTGGTGTCTTTGGGCATCCCTAGAAACTCAATCTTTGGTAGTCTGTGTCTTGCAATTCTGTTTTAACATGCTGTTTTTATACTGGAGCCCTGTTGATATGTGGGAAGGTATTAGGGTGGGAAAATGTTCTCTTACATTATGATTAAACCTGTAAAGTTTTGATGGGACAGAATCCCTTGCCATGAACTTCAGAACAGCTTCTTAGCATTTATTCCCCCTCTTTTCTCAGAGAGAATTGCTGAAGGGCCTGGAAGTTGTCTGAATGCTCTTTCCACAATCAGATAAGGTTTTGGCAATTAGTTTTCTTTCAGGGATGGCCTAAGATACACAGCACAGAATGCTTTGTGTGTATATCAAAAAGTTTTCCCCCCACTTCCTGCATGAAGCATGAGATAATTTTTTCCAGTCCTTACAACAAGAACCTCTTTGGGTGCTTGGTGGAAAAATTCATATATTTGGGGGTTCCCTAAGAATGGACTCCCTAAAGCTTTTAACTCTCATGCTAGTCCAATTTATGTCTCCAGCAAATTCATCACTAACAGTTTATGTGTTCCTAGAGGTTACTGGCTCCAGTTGTTTCTCCCCCAGGTAAGCAATAATTCTTTATACTTGCGATCTCTCATTTTGGGATCACTGGTTTGCTGTGTAATCTCAAATCTCAAATCCAAGAAGAGGTGTTGGTTTTCAGATTATTCATTTTTTTCTTGTTGTGATGATAAGAATGATCATTTAGAGCTCTTTACATATTGGAATAGAAACCATCCACTCACTTCTGCTGCTATATTTTCCCTTGTATATATTCCATTTTCACTTATAAATTCTATTACTAGAGTTCATGTGGGTGGTTTCAAAGTTTTTCTTTTGTGACTAATGCATCTAAAACATTATCACACTGGAATCTCTGGATTTGGAATTTTTTTCCTCATCTTATAAAAATTCTCTAACCTGAATACTTGTTTGTAACACAAAAGACACTATCCATTGCTTACCTTCTGTTTTATAATTGCCCTTTTGGTGGTAGGATTGACACCTTACCTAAAATGGGAGTGGATGTCAAAATTATGTCACCACAACTATCAAGTTAGTAGAAATATGTCTATTAGTCACAGGTACTTTTTAAGGAGAGTAAGGAAAGGGTAAGCAGGTTGGGGTGGCTTGTACAAGGGAGAATGGCTTGAACCTTTAAGGGGTATGGGGGGAGAGGCTGCAGGTTTTCAAGATTTGACCCTCCTAAACATTGGCACAAAAAGAAAAGGGCCATGTGTCAACTTTCCTGACTCATTTATCCACTGTGGTCTAGGCAGGGTGAGCAGGTATCTAAAGCTGATGAAGACTCAAATATTAAAAACGAGGTCAGTGTCGGAGTGACATCAGCATCATGGTGGAGTGAGATTCCCTCTTTGAATCTCTGACCCCTAAGATACAACAAAAACATCATTCACATACCAACAGAGGTCAATCAAACACTACAAAGGACTTCTAAGAGACCCACGCCATGGTATATCTGACAGTGGAGGTGCAGGAAGCCCCAAAGGACTTGAGGAGAGATAAGGAGATTTACTCCCCCTCCCCATTCAATCAGCAAAGACAGACAGCATGGCTCATAGATAGGGGGGAGGGACAGCCCTCTATGGGGAAAGCTATCGCCCTCGAGGTACTCTCACAGACTAAGAGATCCCCACCAGGAAGCAATGATGAACTGTTGTGGGGGTGTGGTCAACGTCCAGGTGCTCCAAAAGAGCAGACAGCAAGGGAGGAAGGAAGCCCCTTGGGTCAGGCAGGCGAAAGAGAGAGCCCCTCCCCCACCCCGCGCTTCAGCACAATCCCTCCGGGGACTGCAGCGGGCTCAGAATACACAGCTTATGACATCCACCCAGTGGTGGCAAGTAGAAACTGAAGGACCAGATAGTCTCAAGATGAAAAATAGCAAAGGAAAATCAGCCGACTCTATGCAAAAGTATCTTAAGTCTCCAGACCAAGAGGAAAAGGACAAACACCCAGAAACCAACCCTGAAGGCACAGAAATCTATAACCTAAATGACACAGAATTCAAAATGTCTATCATAAAAAAACTCAATGAATTCCAAGAGAACACAGAGAGACAATTCAACGAATTCAGGAATTTCTTCAGAAAACAGATTGAAACCATAAAGAAAAACCAATCAGATATATTGCAGATGAAAAACACAATGGATGAGGTAAAGGAAAACCTGGAGACTTTAAAGAGCAGAACTGACAATATGGAGGAAAGAATAAGCATAATCAAGGATAGCCATGCAGAAATGCTCCAGATAGAGAAGAGAGAACTAAGACTAAAAAGAAAGAAATTCTTCAAGAAATATCAGACTCAATTAGAAAAAGTAACATAAGGATAATAGGTATTCCAAAAGGAGAAGAAAGGGAAAAAGGAGCAAAGAGATTGTTCAAAGAAATAATAGCTGAGAACTTCCCAAACCTGGGAAAAGAGTTGGAAATAACAGTGAATGAAGTCAATAGGTCACCTAAATATACAAACAGGAAAAGACCAACTCCACAGCATATAGTAGCAAAGCTGGCAAGAGTCAATGACAAAGAAAAATATTAAGGGCAGCTAAACAAAAAAACAAAATAACATACAAAGGAAACCCCATCAGTTTCTCAGCTGATTTCTCGAGAGAAACTCAACGGTCTAGGAGAGACTGGAATGATATATTCAAGATCCTGAAAGGCAAAAACCTTCAGCCAAGAATACTTTATCCAGCAAAAATATCCTTCAAATACGATGGAGAAATAATAACTCTCCCTGATAAACAAAAGCTAAGAAAGTTCATCACCACAAGACCCCCACTACAAGAAATGCTCAAGAAGGCCCTTAGGCCTGAATAAAGAAAACAAAAGAGAATGGAGATACAAAGATTTGAGCAAGGAGAAAAACAAGGAGACTAGATCAGAAAAATTGCAGTTGGAAAACATCAAAAATGAATTTAAGCTCATCACTGTAAACACACATTCACAACACAAGATGGAATAAGTAGTGACAACAACAAATTAAAAGAGGAAGAGGAAAGGGGTTGAATCGATTTAGTCTAAGGAAACAAAAGGCATCAGAAAATGGACTATCTTATCCACGAGATCTTTTATATAAACCTCATGTTAACCACTAAACAAATAACCAGAATAGAACCTCATATGACAAATAAAGAGAAAACTAAGAGAATCATCATGCAGAACTACCAAACTGAATTTGCAGTCCAAAACACATGGGACAAGAAATGAAGGAAATGCAAAAGAACCAGAAAATGAACAATAAAATAGCAACATCAAACCCTCATATATCAAAATCACTCTAAGTGTAAACAGATTGACTTCTCTAATCAAAAGACAGAGTGGAGGGATGGATTAAAAACCACAATCCAACTATTTGCTGCCTCCAGGAAACACATCTCAGCTCTAAGGACAAACACAGACTCAAATTAAAAGGATGGAAAACGATACTCCAAGCTAATGGCAAACAAAAGAAAACAGGAGTTGCCATACTTATATCAGACAAAGTAGACTTCACGATAAAAAAGGTAATGAGAGACAAAGAGGGGCAATATATAATGATAAAAGGGACACTTCATGAAGAAGACATATCACTTATAAATATCTATGCACCCAACACAGGAGCACCAAAGTACATAAAACAACTATTAAAAAACCTAAAAGGAGATATTAACAACAACACAATAATAGTAGGGGATCTTAACACACACTTACATCAATGGATAGATCATCCAGACAAAAAGTCAATTAAGGAAATAATGGACTTAAACGAAAAACTAGATGAGATGGACTTAATATATACAGAGCACTCCACCCCAAACAGCAGATTACACATTCTTCTCAAGCACACAGGGAACATTCTCAAGGATAGACCATATATTAGGACACAAGGCAGACCTCTATAAATTTAAGAAGAATGAAATCATCATAACCATCTTTTCTGATCATAATGCTATGAAACTAGACATCAACTACAAGAAAAAAACTGGGAAATGGACAAAGATGTGGAGACTAAACAACATGCTACTGAACAACCAATGGATCATTGATGAAGTTAAGGGGAGAAATCAAAAACTATCTGGAGACAAATGAAAATACACCATACCAACTCATATGGGATGCAGCAAAAGCAGTCCTGAGAGGGAAATTCATAGCAATACAAGCCCACCTTAACAAACACAAAAAAACCCAAATAAATAACATTAAACTACACCTAACAGAAAGAGAAAAAGAACAACAGACAAAGCCCTGAATCAGCAGAAGGAGGGAAATAATAAAAATCAGAGCAGAAATAAATGAAATTGAAACCAAAAAAACAGTAGAAAGGATCAATGAAACAAAGAGCTGGATCTTTGAGAAGATAAACAAAATTGACAAACCCTTAGCCAGACTCACTAAGAAAAAAAGGGAGAAGATTCAAATAAATAAAATTAGAAATAAAAGAGGAGAAATTACAACAGACACCACAGAAATACAAGGGCTTATTAGCAACTACTATGAAAAACTGTATGCCAACAAATCGGACAACCCAGAGGAAATGGACAAGTTCTTGGATGCATACAAACTCCCAAAACTGGATCAAGGAGAAATAGAGAATCTGAACAGACCAATCACAAGTAAAGAGATTGAAACAGTAATCAAAAACCTATCCAAAAATAAAAGTTCAGGACCAAAAAAAAAAAAAATTCAGGACCAGATGGCTTCCCTGGAGAATTTTACCAAACATTCAAAGAAGATTTAATATCTATCCTTCTCAAACTATTCCCAAAAATGGAGAAAGATGGAATACTGCCTAACACATTCTACGAGGCCAACATCACCCTGATACCAAAGTCAGACAAGAACAATACAAAGAAGGAAAACTAGAGGCCAATGTCGCTGATGAACAGAGATACAAAAATGCTCAACAAAATATTGGCAAACCGAATACAGCAATACATCAAAAAGATCATACACCATGATCAAGTGGGATTTATACCAGGGACACAGGGATGGTTCAACATCTGCAAATCAATGAATGTGATACACCACATTAACAAAATGAAGAATAAAAACCACATGATCATCTCAATTGATGCAGAGAAGGCACTTGACAAGATCCAACATCCATTTATGACAAAAACTCAACAAAATGGGTATAGAAGGAAAGTATCTCAACATAATAAGGGCCATATGTGACAAACCTCCAGCTAACATCCTAATCAATGGGGAAAAACTGAAAGTCACTCCTTTAAGGACAGGAACAAGACAAGGGTGCCCATTCTCACCACTCCTATTCAACATAGTACTGGAGGTTTTGGCCAGAGCAATTAGGCAAGAAAAAGGAATAAAAGGACTCCACATAGGCAACGAAGAAGTGAAACTCTCACCCTTTGCAGACCACATGATCTTATACATAGAAAACTCCAAAAAATCCATTGGAAAACTACTAGAAATAATCAACAACTACAGCAAAGTGGCAGGGTATAAAATCAACTTAACAGTTGCATTTCTATACACTAATGATGAACTAACAGAAAGAGAACTCAAAAAGACAATCTTATTGACAACCGCAACAAAAAGAATAAAATATCTGGGAATAAATTTAACCAAGGAGGTCAAAGACCTATACAATGAAAACTATAAGACACTATTGAAAGAAATCGATGAAGACATAAAGAAATGGAAAAATATCACATGCACATGGGTTGGAAAAATAAACATAGTAAACATAATTAAAATGTCATTACTACCTAAAGCAATCTACAGATTCAATGCAATCCCAATCAGAATCCCAATGACATTCTTTACAGAAATAGAACAAAAGATACTGAAATTCATATGGGGCAAGAAAAGACCCCGAATAGCTAAAGCAATCCTGAAAAAAGAGAACAAAGCTGGAGGCATCACAATCCCTGATTTCAGAATATACTATAGAGCTATAGTAATCAAAACAGCATGGTACTTGTACAAAAATAGATACCAGATCAATGGAACAGAATTGAAAGCCCAGAAATAAAACCACACACCTATGGGCAGCTAATCTTTGATAAAGGAGTGAAGAACATGCAATGGAGAAAGGGAAGTCTGTTCAATAAATGGTGCTGGGAAAATTGGACAGCCACGTGCAAAAGAATGAAAGTGGACCATCTCCTATCGCCATACACAAAAATCAACTCAAAATGGATTAAGGACCTGAAACTGAGACCTGAAACTATAAATCTGCTGGAAGAAAATATAAGCAGTGCACTAATTGACATCAGTCATAAAGGGATCCTTTCAGATTCCATGTCTACTCGGACAAGGGAAACAAAAGAAAAAATAAACAAGTGAGACTTCATTAGACTACAAAGCTTCTACAAGGCAAATGAAGCCAGGATCAAAATGAATAGACAACCCACCAGCTGGGAGAAAATATTTGCAAATCATATATCCAACAAGGGATTAATCTCCATAATATATAAAGATCTCACACAACTGAACAACAAAAATCAAACAACCTGATCAAAAAATGCGCAGAGGATATAAACAGACATTTTTCCAAGGAAGAGATACAGATGGCCAATAGACACATGAAAAGATGTTCAACATCACTAATCATCAGGGAAATGCAAATCAAAACTACACTAAGATATCACCTTTCACCCATGAGAATGGCTATAATCACCAAGACAAAAAACAACAAATGTTAGAGAGGTCATGGAGAAATGGGAACCCTCATTCACTGCTGGTGGGAATGCAAACTGGTGCAGCCTCTATGGAAAACAATATGGAGAGTCCTCAAAACATTAAAAATAGGAATACCTTATGATCCAGCAATCCCACTCTTGGGCATCTACCCAATGGACATGAAATCAACCAGCACAAGAGGCGTATGCACCCCTATGTTCATTGCAGCATTATTCACTATAGCCAAGAAGTGGAAGCAACCCAAGTGTCCCTTGACTGATGATTGGATAAAGAAGATGTGGTATAAATATACAATGGAATACTACTCAGCCATAAAAAAGACAGAATTATCCCATTTGCAATAACATGGATGGACCTAGAGGGTATTATGTTAAGTGAAATAAGCCAGAGAGAGAAGGACAAACACCACATGATTTCACTCATATGTGGAATATTAACTAACACACGGATGGAGAGAACTGGTTGGTGGTTACCAGGGGGATGGAGGGTGGGGAGTGGGCACAAGGGGTGAAGGGATGCATCCATATGGTGATGGACAAATAATAATGTACAATGACAAACCCAAAATGTTATAAACTATTAAGACATCAATAAAAATTAAAAATTTAAAAAAAAACAAAACTGTGCCTGAAGGCTGCTCCTAACATGAATTCTAGCAATAGCTTCTAGATTCCCCATGCTCATATAGATAACAATGTAATTCATTTCTTGTAACTCTTTTCAGCATTTATGTGAAAGAAGCAATTTAAGGTAAATATTTTTCTTTGTTCCTTTTGATATGCAAATGTCAAGTGGTTTATATTGTGAAATATGCTTTGCTTTTTTGTTCATGTGAAAAGAAATCCTATACTTATTTTCATATCAATGGTAGTAATATGATGACCATATAATGGTCCCTAACCAGGCCATCCCTGATCAAAGATGGGACCCAATGGTCAGCAGGATTAGTCAGACTCCAGTCAATCATGTAGAAGATGCCCTGGCCAACAGTAAATCTCTTCTTCATATGCTTACTGCCAATCATCTAGCTGCCTGGCAACAAGAGCAACATCATTTCCTTATCCAAGGTCACCCTTTCAGGAGAAAGCATTCCAGGATAATCTTGCTCATAATTACTCAAATACATAAGGTCATACATGTCTCTGCATGTACTAAAAATCAAACTACAGAGCCTCACTTCAACCCTCAGGCTGATAAATTAGTTACAATTTCTGAAACACATACTGACACCTCAGTTGCACTCAGAAGCAGAGAAAACACACAGGGGGTGTGGGAGGCAGGCTTCGGAGGATCAAGACAGTGAGGTGCCCCTATGTTTCCATGGGAGGATGTGAATCATTTATTTGAATAATTCTGTGGACAGACATGGTAATGATACCCACTATGCTACAGACTGATAGGACTGTAATACTATTCTGTGAAAGTATAACACTATACTTTACACTACAAAACTAATTACACATGTTAATTATATACTATATTCTTATATATAATATATACTAATTATGTAAAATACTGTAGTAATATGCTACCTATATTATATACAGGTAATATACTACATATACCATAAATATATATATATACTATATTCTACATTCTCTCTCTATATATATGCATATACACAGATACACACTACATGCAGAATTAGATAATTTTATACTATATTCTACATTATAATACAGCACAAAATACCTTTTTTAATATAGATGAAAAAAACCTCCACAAAATACTAGTACAGTGAATCCAGCAACATATAAAATGACCTAAACACTATGACCATGTGGGATTTAACCCAGGAGAGAAATGCTAGTTTTACATCTGAAAATGAATTAACATAAGACATCATTAATAAAATCAATGTCAAAAACTACAGGATCATCTCAATAGGGACAAACAAGCGTTAGACCAAGGTCAACACTCCCTCACAAGGAAAACACTCAATAAACTATGATAAACTCCCTCAGTAAACTACCTCAACCTGAAATCATAGATGAAAAACCCACAGCTGACATCATTCCTGATGATGAAAGACTGAAGGCTTCTCTCTAAGATCAGAGAGAAGACAGAGATGTCTGCTCTCGCCAGTTCTAGCCAATATGGTAGAAAAGGTGCTACCAGGGCAATTAGGCAAGAACATGGGAAAAAACCACCACTCCAGATTTCAAAGGACATACATGCGTAGCTCCACAGACAGACAAAAAATCACACAGACTTTGTCATGGACAAAGTGGACATGTAGGAGGACACACGCAGACACAGACACACAAACTCACAAACTCTCAGAGTTAATGGCTCAGAGACACACAGGTGTTCCCACAGACACACAGAGCCCAGGCCCTCTGCACTCCTCCCTACTTTTCTTTGCTCTTTGGGGCCAATCACCATCAGACACATGGTACACTGTTATTTATTTTTCTTCCTTTTTCTCTCCTAAAATATTAGCTTTAAAGTGAACAGGGATATTTGATCTGCTTTATTCACCAAAGGACCTACCAGAAGGCCTGGCACACCAATATTTCTTGCATATGAGGGCTCTTAGAGTTACAGACAGACACACACTCACACGGAAACTTCACACAGACCTCACCACAGGCCCAGACCTTCACACAGTGCATGTTCTCACTCCCATCCCACCGGGTGGAGGGGTGTCTCCTGGCTCCCAAGCCAACCCCCAAAGAGGGTGTCTCAGCTCCTCCAGATGGAGAAGGGATTTCACCCTTCCTGACACCACACAGGACAAACAGTACATCTCTACTAAAAGCAGAAAATGGGAGACTGGATGGCAGAGTCAGGACCCAAAATGGCTGGAGTCATGATGTCCCAGCCCCTCTCACTACTACAAGTGCATCCAGAAACTCACTCATCATGAACTGTCCCTTTATCACTTTGCTTTTCTATTGTGAGCTCAGTGAGTGGACCAAAGGTGAGTATCTCCTCACTCAGCACCCATGTCCTCTGCTGCAGGCTCCTTGGTAAACATCACCTCTGCTGTGGACTCAGAGTCCCACAGACCTCACTCAGTCCTCCCACGGTGGCTCCACCACCTTAACTCAACACTTTCTTCTGTGGATCAGTGTCTAATTTCTACTCTTTAGATTTTAATTTATGGAGGTGAGTAGGTGACAATATGGACAGGTCAAAGTCATTGAAAGATTTTTTTACTTATATTTCTCAAGATAAGGGGGCACACAATGCCAGACAGGGTCACAGGGGATGCATCAGGTTTGCTCAGGGGGCAGAATCAGGAGTGGGACAGAAACCTAGGCCACAACCTCTATTTGGGGTTTCATAGCAAATGTAAGTCAGGGCAGAGTAAGCAGCTTAGGATTGGCTACTTTGAACAATTTCAGCAGGGTTTGGGGTGTAAGGATGGTCCTTAGTAATCTGGTACCTGGCCCTAGGTTGTTTTAGGGTAGGGTAAGTATTGTTTTGGTATATGAGAGACAGATAAGGAGGTTTGTAGGGATATGGCACTGGATTGAGTGGTATGCACATGAAAGGCCTGCTCCAGACAAGCTGTCCACTGTGAACATGGAATTAGGGACCCCTGGGAGGGGCAGTGTCTCCCTATGTCTGAGAGGAACTCCAAGATGTGAAAACATCTTAAGAGACAGAAAATAAAACACATGATTAATACAATGAGAAAGAAGACAAGGATTTGTCTGTACACATCAGTTCAGTTCAACATGGTGAGGGAGGTGCTACCAGGGCAATTAGGCACCAAATGAAAGAAAAGCATTCCAGATGTTAAGGACATACACACATAGCCCCCAGACAGACAAACTGACACAGTTTTCTCACTGGACATCCATGTGCACACACCCACACACAGACACCCAAAGTCACAAGCCCTCAGAGATAACGGCCCAGAGACACACTGCCCAGGCCCTGAAGAGGGGAGAGTCAGGGCCCACCATGGCTGCAGTGATCATCATGTTCCAGCCCCTCACACTGCTATGATCACTTCCAGAAACACACCCCTCACCACGTGCCCCTTCCTCACTTTGCTTTCCCATTGGAAGCTGAGTGTGAACAACAAAGGTCTGTGTGTCCTCACCCAGATGCCGTGTCCTCCACTGTGGTATCTGTGGTTTGGGATCTATCACCCCCTGAGGTCTCACCTGCAGACATTGCATGGGTCAGCCCTGTGGTCCATCCTCACTGAGGCCTTGATCACTGCCCTGCCCTGAAACTTTCACTGATAGTGGATGGAGGCCTTAGGACCTTAGCCCCCAGGTTTCCCACCACAGTGACATCACCTTGGGGACCCAGTAAAGCACTGGTAGTCGTTGTAAGAGCACATTGGTACAAGGCTTAGTTCATTTCTTCTTCTTCCCTTTAGAAACAGTGGGCATCACCTCCAACATGGGGAGGCACCAACTCTTGCACCTGCGCACTTCAGGAAACGTGGAAATCCCTTCCATTTCCCACCACTTCCTTTGGTGTGGTGCCCATTGCATTCTGGGAGCCGTGTGAAGGGATGGGGCCACATGACTGCAGAGGGTCTGGCTGAGAATACTATTTCGCACAGACTGGAACTCTGCAGGGTGAGTCCTGTTCCAGAAGAAGTAAACACCAGCCTTGGTGTGTGGGCTCCAAACTCACTCTAGAGGTGGGTTCTGAGGTGAGGGGCCTGGGTGTGGTCAGCCTATCAGCCACTGAAACTGCACGGTGGAATGTGCCAGAGATCTCAGGCAGAGTGATTTAGGTACAGCTGGGTGACTGAGGGACTCCCAGCGCTAGGACAAGGCAGGGCATCTCTTTCTGACATTATTGGTGGTATTGAGACTATTGTGAAACTTTGCTTGTTGGTGCAGAGGTGATGTTTATGTGACGGGGGGACTATTGTGCTCCAGGGGCCTGGGCCTCATAACACAGGTTCTGGGTTCTGCCACTGCCTCACCTCACAGTCACCTGGGGTTGCAAAGGTGAAAACAAACACAGGAAATCTCATTTAAAGTGGAGCCAGGAAGCCATGAAGGGGGAGCTCTCATGCACTAGTACTCACCATACATTGCAGACTACAAAAAGGAAGAAGTGTACCTCCTAGTCCCCAACAGGAAAAAGCTTACTTTACAGATGCCAATAGGAGGAAGGAAGAACTTCTTTCCCAGCAACAGCCCAGCCAATGAGAAACCACCACACTCAGCCACTGTCACCACCCTGAACTCTTAGTCTCCTCCAGTGGACTTCTGTTCCAAACAGCCCCTCCCAGCTTCCTTCTTTCCTCTATAAAAGCAAGTCCATCTGTTCTGTTCTCCCTACCTGCCCATGGTTCACCATAATTTGCATGTCCTGAATTGTACTTCCTCTGCAATTCCTGAATAAACCCATTTTACTAGTAAAATAACTGGCTCTTTTGATTTTAAGGTCAACACAACAGCGAAAATTTTCATAGTGAGACAGGTGTTGCATTTATATGTTTCCCAGCAAGGAGACACAGAGTAGGCTTCAGATGGGAAACTGAAGAGCTGGAAATGGCCTCAAGACCTGCTCTGGGAAGACATGATGTTGATGCCCAAGGATTAGATTAGGATGGACCCAGGCAGATCCCACTGTGGAGATGTGTTACATGTACCTTTATGTTTCAGACCACCGCATTCCCAGGATGTGACCTGAGAAACCTGGTGTCAACTCAAAGATGGATGCCAGGAGCCCTATCACTTTCTCACCAGTTATGTGAATGACATGAGGGCAGGTGTAGCCCTAGAGGGAGTTTTCTAACTTCAAACTGGGCACCAGGAAAAGCCTATAGTGTCCTGTGCCCTTCTTCCCCAGTCCTTCCACTTTTTTCTAAGAAGGAACGCAACATGGTGGAAGGAAGTGTTGCACATGTAGCAATCAAATGTCAGGAGAGTTTTACATTCTTCTAGCATGTGAGAAGATTTTTGTTGTTTTCCATTAACTGTTTTTTTTGTATATAAACATAGTATTTTAAGAGTAGCTGTGAGTTTTCACAAAGGTATAGTTATACCACCACCAGGATGGAGAACATTCCACCACCCCAAAGGAACACTATCATGGTGCCCATTTGTACTAAAACCTCCCATTGTTAAGAACTGATCTATTTTATTTTCCTATAACTTTGCCTTTTCCAGAAGGTCATATAAATGGAATACCAAGTTGCATTATGAGTTCTGCTTGGAAACTTTGATGCCATATTTGTAAAGGTGCATAATTATACAAACTTTGTAGTATTCTCATGAGTTTCAAATTCTTGACATTGCCCAGGAGAGGGGCACAGATTATGCCCTCAAAACTTAGAGATTCCACTTTTATGAGCCCTGTGAATTTGGGAAAGACCCCATGCTTAACTTTATTTGCATCATGAGAAGGGATCAAATGAAATACTAATAATTATAAGATCATGTAAACTCTACAGTGCTAAGAATACATAAACAATACATAAGGAACACATTTGGATTTCCATTTTTGCTTAATGAAGCCAAAGCTGTCATGTTTTACCCCGTTTTCCATAACATCTGGAAATGTAAACATATGGAAATAATCCCTGGAAACAGCAAAAATGAGCTTTAGGAGCTTTGTGCCTCATTGAAACAAAAACCTCCCAGCTACTCCTCTTATAAAAAGGCATAGAAAATTTCCCAGTTTGAGGATGTCAAATTTACCTCCCTTGTAATCACATAGGCTATTACTCAAAATGATACTGTGTGTCTAGAACTCACCTCTGTTATTCCTTGGATCATTACCCTCTAAACACTCATAGCTCTTTTTAGTGTTTTAACCAGGAAATCACACTGAACTTGCACAGATGTCACTCTACTCATAGGAAAACCCATGATGGGCTACAACTGTGCAGATGACCAGGACCCTTCCTCACAGTGGGAGAAGCCCAAAGGTTTCATGGGAACAAATTGTGTCACTCAGTCTGAATAGCAGCAAAATGATATGCTGAATCAAAAGGCAATTTCAAATCCTTTCAACTGATGTTAAAAAGAAACATAACTATCACAAATACCCATGTCCCAAAGCAATGGAAGTCTCAACCTCTAGATACCCATGTACCTGGATCATGACCAAATAGCACATGCAGGAAAATGTTTAACCATGGTTAAAACAAAGATGAACTCTGTCTATGTCTTTATCTCTATGGGGAACCATTGGTGTTAATCCCAAGAATGCAGGACTTTCAGTATTGTCCATTGTTTACATCCACACCTGAGCAGTTCTTCCAGTAGTGTTTAAGATGTATTAGATGGTGGGAAAACAATGATCAATGATGACATCCTCACTCACTAAGGCCTGTACCTACAATAGAGATGATATATATCCATCAATGGATGAATGGACACCCTTGTGTCAGAAGGACACAATGGAGTATACTTTGGAGTATTATTCAGCCATAAAAAAACAAGGAAATCTTACCATTTGTGAAAACATGGGTGAAACTTGAAGGCATTACACTAAGTGAAATGTCAGAGAAAGACAAATATTTTATGATCTCAATTATATGTGGAATCCAAAAAACCCAAACTCACAGAAAAAGAGATCAGGTTTGTGGTTATCATAGGTAGGGGCTAGGGGCAGAGAAAGGGGCAACTGGACGAAGGTGGGTCAAATGGTACAAACTTCCAGTTATAAATAAATAACTACTAGGCATGTAATGTATAACATGACAACTATAGCCAACATTGCTGTATGATATATAGGAAAGCTGCTAGGGAAGTAAATCCTAAGAGTTTTTATCACAAAGAGAAAACTCAATTTCTTTATGATTTTTTCTTTTCTTTCTTTCCTTTTTATCTATATGAGAAGATGGATGCTAACTCATCTACTATGGTAATCCTTTCACAACATGTGTAATCAAACGACCATGTTGTACACCTTGAAATTATACAGTCATGTATGTCAATTTTTTCTCAATAAAACTGGAAAAAAGGAGTCAGAGACTTCTGGTTTATGGACTCTCATGCAAGGAACTCAGAAGCCAGATTTTAATTCCCAAAAGAAAAAAGGTAAGAAGCTTGGAATCAACAACTCTTCCACTAGAGAATTGAGATCACAGAGTAAAGCATTGTCTCCACAATTAGAAATAAAGACAAAAAGGTAGCAATTAAAAAAATATCCCCTCAAATTCTGTGCTTAATAAGGTGTGTCCTAAAAACAATCTATTTCACAAGAGCATAACTGACTGGGATTTTCCCAAAGCCTAACTGACCAGGGGACACTGAAATATCCAACTATAGCATCTTCCAGCCATTTCTGATCTCAAAGGTGGGGTAATTGTGAAGATGATAGGGTTTTTTTTTTCCCCCTCCTGACACCAAATATTTGGTGCCTATTCCAATGCCACTTCTCCAACTCTACATCACCAAAGAGGTGCCCAAAAATTTGATTCAATTCTAACACTTATGACCCAGAATTCATGTCAGACTCCATATGTTAAGAGCTCAGATCTGCAAACTACCCCTTCCTTAGATGCCAACCACAAATGGGGTGCCCAGGCTACCACTATGTCTACTCAGCCATCTACAGATTACTAGATTCTCTCAACACCTCATTACATTTGGTAATTTACTGAAATGATTCTGAAACCTCAGCAAACTGCTTTACTTACTATTATTGGTTTACCATAAAAGACACAACTCAGGAACAGACAAAAGGGAGAGATGCATAGGGCAAAGTAGGACAGTGGTATGGGTGAGGGGAGTGGAGGTGGAGGGGGCTGCAGAGAGTCTACATCATCTCTGGACACTCCACTCTCCCAGAAGCTGGATGTGTTCACCAACCTAGAAACTCTCTGAATTCTGTCTTGGGTTGTGATGGAGGTTTCATTACATGGGCACAGTTTATTAAATCATTGGCCTTTGGTCAACTCAGTCTCCAGCCCCTCTCCTCTCCACAGAGGCTGGGAGCTGGGGCTGAAAGTTCCAAGTCTCTAATCAAGGCTTGTGTTTCTGGTTTCCAACCCCCATGCTGAAGCCATTTAGGAGCTGGCCAAGAGTTGCCTCATTAAAACAAGATGTTTTATCACCCTTATCACTTAAGTAATTCTAAGGGCTTCAAGAGATTTTTGCTGGGAACTGAAGACATCAACCAAATATCTTTCATATTATATCACAGAAGGTGAAGCCCAGGGACACAGGCTCACTAAAAGACTGAGACCAAATCATTGGACTAGAAGAGAATGCTTCCCCTCAGTCCACACCCACCTCTGCATCAACTGGGCTCTTGTTTAATATTAGTCAATTACAGTGAATAAACTAGATGTTTTCCAGTAATATCAGAAGGAAGGCAAGGATGTCCCTCCCCATCACCACTCCTAGTCAACCTTGTCCTGGAATTCTTAGCTAATGCAATTAGACACAAAAAGATAATAAAATGTATGTAGATTGGGAAGCATGAAGTAAAACTGTCTTTCTGACACAAGAGTGTCAATGGAGAAAATCTCAAAGGATCCCCAATAACAAAGAAACCCCTTGAATGAAGAAAAGTGTAGAGGAAGGCTGAAAAATAAAATGTTAATATACAACAGTCAATTGCTTTCCTATAGATCCATGCAGATAGAGTGAACACATCTTTGACAAAGGGCCAAAGACAATTCAGTGGGGAAACATAGTCTTTTCAACATATAATGCCGGAAAAACTAGCCATCCACCTGCAAAAAAAGAATCTAGACACAGACTTTACATTTTTCACAAAAATTAATTCAAAATGAATCATAGATCTTAGTATAAAATGTAAAACCACAACACTCCTAAAAGATAAAATAGGAGAAAATCTAGGTGGCCTTGGGTTTGGTGATTAATTTTTAGATACAATACCAAAAACAAGATCCACAATAGAAAAAAAGGTTTGCCTTCATTAAAATGAAAAGTTCCACTTAGTGAAACACAGTGTTAAGAGACTGAAAACACAAGGTGGAAACTATCAGAAAATCTTTGAAAATCACTTATCTGATAAAGGACTGGTATCCAAAACATCCAAAGATCTCTTACCACTCAATAAAAAGAACCCAAAGAACCCAGTTAAAAATGGGCAAAAGACCTGAACAGACACTTATTTCATGGTAAATAAACCCATGAAAACATGCTCTAAGTCATGTCACTAAGAAATTGCAAATAAGACAAGAATGAGATATCACCAGACACTTATTACAATGGCTGAAATTAAAAACACTGAGAACACCGAACAAGGGTGAAGATGGAGAGGAACAGAAAACCTCATTCATTGCTGGTGGGACAGGAGAAGGTGTGCCTACTTTGGAAGAGAGGCAGTTTCTTGCAACTAAGCCTACGCTTACAATACAATGCAGCAACCATGTTGTTTGAACTTACCTAGATGAGTTGAAAACTTATGTTTGCAAAAACTCTGCACATGAATGTCTATAGAAGCTTTATGCAAAATTGTCAAGACCTAGATGAAACCAAGATAATTTCAATGAAAAAAATCACTCATACATCCATAGGATGAAATATTATTCTATGATGAACAGAAATGAGGTTATCAAGGCAAGAAGACATGGAGAAAATCTAAGATCATATTGCTAAGTGAAAGAAGCCAAAATGACAAGACTATACATTGTATGATTCCAAGTCCATGACATTCTGGAAAAGATAAAAGTATAAGACACTGAAAGGTCTTTGGTTGCCAGGGATTTGGGGGTGGGAGGGATGAATGATTAGGTGGAGCACAGGAGATTTTTAAGACAGTGCAAGTATTCCATATGATGCAGAAATGATGGAGACATGTCATTTCACATTAGCCAAAGCCCAGAGATTGTACAACACAGAGTCAACACTCATGTAAAGTATGAACTTTCATGCATCACATTGGGTCATCAAATGTAACAAATGTATGACAGTAATACAAGATAAAAAATATAGGGCAAATTGTGTGGAGGCAGAGGGGTTATGTGGGAAATCTCTGTACTATCTGATCAAATTTTCTGTAAATTGAAAACTGCTCTTAAAAAAAATAAAGTCTACTAGGAAAAAAAAGATAAAGACAGACATGTTAATAATCACCCTTGGTGACAGACTAATAACAGAAACAGACCATTTTTCCATTAATTTGACTTATTTCAATAAGCTATATTTGTGCTTTAGGAGGCCGGCACCCTGAGACTTGGAAGACAGGAGAAACTTCCACTGAATGACTTGTTAAGAGCCCAGCACTGTGTATTCTAAGAAGTGAAATGAGCCTTCATCACTATCAGTAGTCTCTGGACTCCAATGTGGATAAAGAACGTCCTGGTGAGGCTTTGTGTGTGGCCTTCATATGTGTAGAGAAAGTGTTACTTCAATTTATATTGCAGGTAACTGTGAGGAAAGAGATTCCTGGAGTTCTTTTACCACAAAGGGGCATCCTTCATCAGATGTCACAATTAAGACATAAAAGGCAGCAACTCTGCCTGAGCTCCATCATGTACAAATGT
This sequence comes from Tapirus terrestris, assembly GCA_004025025.1. Lineage (NCBI taxonomy): Eukaryota > Metazoa > Chordata > Mammalia > Perissodactyla > Tapiridae > Tapirus > Tapirus terrestris. The sequence continues at coordinate 6,245 of PVID01010081.1, read as the reverse complement.
GGTGATATCATCCCTAAAGCCTATGAACTCCCATTGCTTTTCACTCAGGGAGTCCTAAAGATGTCCCCAGGGAGCCTGTGGTTCTGGGAAAGGGGTGACCTCCTTCAATACCATGGCATCTGGCAGGAGACTGAGGACAGGGAAGACCACACCCTCTGCAGGGAGGATATCCCAGAGGGCCAGGTTTGGCTCCATCAAGTCCTCAGGGGGTGTTGGTAGCCATGCTGACCTCTTGGAGTGCTGCTTCCAGGTCCCAAGTAAAAATGGACTGTTGGACAGAGGGTCCCATGCTCAGGGCCATCTACTTTCAAGACAGCCTCACAAGCAAAGGCCATTGCAGCTCAAATGACATATAGTGTGGGGCCTAGGGCAGGTCTTGCATCAGAAGCTTATGGACAATGTAAGGCCATCATAAGTACCCCAGGAGGCATGACAGAAGGTCACTGAGGCCTCTATATTGAAGGAGTTTCTGAGGGCACTAACAGGAGTGTTGGTTGTATTACCATTTGAAGAGAGTTTCCAGAGTTTTGTGCGGGGCATGCCCATTCAAGATGGTAAATTTGCAAGTAACAACACAAATGGGATCAAGTAAAACTTGTAAACAAGGAATATATAACACCCCAAACATCAAGAGAACCTAGTATATGTGTGGGTACTGAGGAGAAAAATAACTATTTCTTCATGGTGGCAGAGAAGGAGCAGGTCTCAGATTATCAGATAATTTCCAGAAATTTAACAAAGTTGTCAGGGCCTCATATTATATGTGTGGGAATGTCCTATCCACTTTTTGTGACCTACTTTTTTCAATATTTGTAAGTCCTGAACATCCTCAGAGATGTCATTAATGTAACCTCATACCCGTGTTCTTGGAGAAACCAGGATGCAGGTCAGATCCTGCTGCAGTGACTGTGGGAGGACACAGCTGTTGAAGATCCATGAGGATAACCCAGTAAAGGTGCTTCATGTCCCTTCAGAGGTGAAGGCCAAGTGCAGCTGAGAGGCTGCTGACACAGGCACTGAACAGAACAGAATTAGCCACATCTGTGATAGCAGGATATTTCCCAATTGCTGATCGGTTGTGGTCAGTAATTTCCACACTGTTGGGGGCTGGGTAGAGAGGTCTGTGTGGTGCAACCACAACCTCAAGTTGGGGGGAACCACTCTGAGGTGTCATTCGTTCTTTCCAGGCTTAATAACAGGACAAATTGGGCTGTTAAAAGAAGCACTGGGAATAATCAACCCTTCACTAACTAGGTTTTCAATCCAGTCATCAACCCTTCAAGGCCCTGGGTAATTTACACATATTAACTACTTTCTTTGGGAGTTAAAGTCCCTAGAGTCCCAGTTTGTCAAGCCAATTTGTAAGTGGCAAAGACTTCGTTTAATTTTAATTCTTGATCATTGGATCAGAGCTTCCCAGCTCACTATGGGATATTTTAGGACAATGGGTGTTATGACCATGGAGAATTTAGGCAAGACCATAGTTCTGATGACTAAAGATAAAATACTTGTTTTATTTGTCCTCTATATTACATTTGTTAATACCCCAAAGATCATTTTGGGCATCTTCCTTAAATCTAGTGGGATCCCAGGTATAACTGTAACTTGACACCTGGTATTGATTAACTGCTTGAAGGTTTCTGAATTAGTGCATTAAACCAGATAGCAAAATTAATTCAGAACTATGTTGTAGAGGCCCCAAAGCCAAGCAATGCACCTTTATCTGTTTTGTTATATAAATTCTTCAGTATATTTTGGATTTCCAATTGGGGCAAATTGTGGACCTTTGTTTCAGTATTTTGTCTATTGTTTCCTTCCTCCTGATTTTTCTTGTTTTGTTTTCTTCATCATGGGATATACTGCAGTGGGGGGAGTGCCTCTCTACCCTAGTATTGATAATTTCTTTTCCACCCAAGAGCCTCAAAATGGTGCCATCTGGGTTAGGAACCTCCCCTATGACAACTGATTGCTTCATAAGGTTTAAACCCTGTGCTTAAGTCAGGGTTGAGCTAATACATTGTGCCACAGGGGTGCCATGGGTGTTGTCCCCTATAACCCTGAAGGTCAGGACCTTTGTGGCAGAAAGGCTGGGGCAGCAGCAGCAGCAGCAGAGGTACTTAAGGGTCCTGGCAAGCCCTCTGGTGTTAAGAGTGTGGACTCAGCCTGCCACCTACTGGCTGCATTTCCCTCTCTCTTTTTTAAAATAACTTCTCTTTCAGGAGTGACCATCTGATGGACCCACCACTTGCAAAGGCTATAGTTCCTGTGCACCCCCATCCCTGGGGTGTGTCAGGCCAACACAGCTCTGTTGCAGCTTCACTCTAACACACTGATAAATCCCAGCAAAGACACTGACCCAGGACTCATTTAAGGAGGCCCCAATCCCATAGTCCTGCTCACAAGTGCCTATAAATTCCTCAAACTGCCAACTCTGGTCAGCTGAACCTAGAACTGAGGCTTGGTGGGTCAACAATGCAACACCGGGCAGCACAGCTCACAGCACAGGCTCCCCAGCAAGCAGCAGCCCACGGTGCATGCCACCACCAGGCAGCAGAGCTGGTGAGCATGTCAGAGCAAGAGAAGACAGACTCATGGGTGGGGTCATGTCTGGACATGCTGCTCAGGACACAACAGTTATGGTCACTGCAGAAGGGTGGTTCTCTGTTGAGACTGATGCCAGGGTGGCGCACACACACACACACAGGGTAGGAAAAGGCTTAGAACTCACATAATAGAGGTTTCAGGAGGACAGGGCTTGTCTCTCACGCAGCTTTGAAACGGCTGCAGAAAGCAAAAACGAAGCCTGGTTTGAGTGTTCATTAGAGTTAGACAGAAGGTGGGGCTGGGCAAGAGTTCTGCACACAGGCAGGGGCTTGTGTGGTGGGAACCTCCTGCCTGCTCTAGAGAGAACACCCAGGCTTTCCAGGGTGCAGCTTGTCCAGGTCGGGGCACATGGAGAACAGGGTGGGGGAGGCTTAAGCCGTGAGCAGTCATCCAAAATGTGGGGTCTGACTGCTCACTACAAGGACAAAGTGGGTAAGAAAAACATGCATTCTTGACTGATTTTTATAAAGAAACACTAACAGGAGGCTCAAAAATGATCAAAACTGTATATTTCGTGGTGACTTGAGTAATAGTGCTAGAAATAACTGTAACCACAGGCCCACTTAGAGCCAATTTGAACAGACCCCATCTCTTATCAACAAAGTGATTAAGGATTATTTTTCAGAAATACTGCAGAGACACACAGCCAGGGCATGAACAAAAGAAGAAATCGTGACCTGAAATGACCCCAGAACCAAAGACCCTCCTCCCCATGAAACCCAAGGACTGGGACATGACCAGAACTTGAAATCCAGACTCTTATCAGAAGCAAGGGGTCCCTCATCTGGAAGATCTGGTGTTAAAATTCCTCCCTTACCTCATACAAAAATATTTAGAACCCCATCATAAATGCTTAGAATCTCATCATAAATGTATGAAACCTTACCATAAATACCTGAAGCCCACCAATCAAAAACCTGTCTCACCAGTGTTTCTGCATGCTGACCTGTTCTCCCCAACCTCTTAAATTTTGTCCCAAATCCTGAATCAGAGAGACAGATCTGAGGGCACATGCCCCCTGTCTCCCTGGAGCTTGATCTCACAGAAATAAAGCTGATTCCTCCCCTCAAAGCCTGGTGCCATAATTAATTGGCTTATTTATGTGCATCAGGCAAAGAACCCCAATTTTGGTCAGTAACAGGACCAGGATATGTTGGCAGCAAGTCCTCTTAAGTTCAAGATTTCTATCTTACATATTTATTTCAAATAAACAGAGAAATTGATGTTCTTTAATTTTAACTGTTGTACATAAGAATCCATTCTAGGATTTATTTCCTTTAAATACAAATAGTTACAAAAGTGTAAACAATATAATATAAAAAATTTCAAATCTAAGTAAAATGACATGCAGCATGCTAGTTTGTTCTTCTCCTATATGTCACACTGGGGGTATTTTTAGGAATAAGCAGCATATTATAATACAATAGGGGTTTGAGTTTAACCCCTTAAATGTATTGGATTTTCAAGCATTTACATAAGCTTTTAGAGTTTTCCTCAAATCAATTAAAATAGAAATTCAATTGCTTTAGCATTTTTAATTGCTATGTTCTCTAGAGACATGCACATAGAAATGCTGGTCTAAACATGAAAACATTTTCTTGTTTTCCTCACATCCTATATCTCAATCAACTTTCAGTTTCAGAGCCCAAATGCTAAGGGAAACTAGAGCCAATTGTCTGCACTACTCAATCGATAAGGGAATCCAAAGGAAAGAGACACAAATATTGGAATCAGCACAGATAAGCAGCCTCTTCCCTTCCCACAAGACAGAAGGAAAGCCACACTCAGAAGGTTCCATATTCCTGACTCTCCTGGTTGAGACAGAACCCCTGGAGTGGGTCAGTCCCTGGGGAAGGAGGGTGGGGCCCCTGAGAAAGCCACAGGAATGAACTCTGGGAGCTCCACACACCCTCCTCTCCCCAGGGAATAGTGCAAATGCTCCCTCCCTCAGGCTTCCATGCTCACAATGAGGAAAAAGCTGGATTCAGTTTAAGGTTCTGACCCAAATGAACTCCCAGATTAATGGGCCTTAATCCAGGACACAGAACTCCTGACTTCCACAGACTTTCTCCATGTAAACAAATTACACTCTGACAGCATGTACATTGTGGATGCAAAACTCCAACTTATGTCTAGAAACAGGCCCAAGGAAACCAGTTACAACCTCAGAGAGGGCATCACCTCCCCACCCCCATGTGCACGTGCACCCCCAGCTTTCCAGGGCTCTGCAGCTCCTCTCAGTATAAAGGCTCCTTCCATGGGGGCTGTGAGCAGTAGGACACCTGCAGGGGGAGGCTCCCCAGGAAGAACAACTGGGCCTTCAAGTCCTTCCCTTTGCAGGCCCAAGGGGGCCTTAGGTTAGAGTCACTGCCTTCACCTCTACATGCACTAGAGATTTTTTTGGACCACCATTGATATGTTAAATACACAAACCCAGTGTTTGAACAATCCAGCTAAAACAGAAAAACCTGTCTTTATGTGGTAATGAGGGAAGAAATTTGTACAGCACTTTGCTGGTTCAACAAGAAATCCCAGAAGAATGTATCGCTTTCTGGGGAAAAAAAGATATTAACATAGGGCACAAGGAGTGAAGGGTTACATCCACAAGGTGACGGACAAACAAAAATGTACAACTAAAACCCCACAGTGTTATAAACTATTAAGACATCAATAAAAAAAAGAATGGTAAAAAAAAAGATATTAATATAGTATTATTTCCATGACTAGAAATGGTTTTTATAAACTATTAATCCTACTTGAACACTTCAGGTCTGCAAGTCTAAGCCCTGGAAATCCATTTGAACTCAGGACAGACCTGAGAATATTACTACCCACATTAGGAGGAAAAAAACAGAAAGAAGAATTAAGCACATGCAATGTAAAACTGGAATATTTTATTTTTTCTGAAATTCACCTCTTTCTGGCCTCTTTGGAAATATTTTATATTGTGTTTGAAGTCGTGTTGATTAAATGAATTTTTATTCATTGAAAAACTGAGACTAAAATATACTGAATAAATCTTTTAAAGGTGACTGACTCAGGTAGGGACAGCACTGACAGGACAGACTATCCAGGAAAGTTTCTTAAGGGGAACCTCCACCCAAAGGCCTTCCCCCATAGGATGTCGGTGCCCAGAAAGATCCTGGGGGGAGAGGCAGAAGGATTTCATACAATGTAGTAGCTCCAGATAGTTACAGGCTGCTTTTCACTCACGTAAAATATCCACAAAATAGAATCTTTTAAAAACAGCCACCGTATGACCATGAGAAAATGATAATTAAGATATTGGATCTGTTTCAAATCCACCAAGGAGGACAAATAGTTGATGATAATGCTGTGAATCCAAGGTAGAAAGTTGGCTTTTGGGAAGGTGGGGAGAGGTTGGAAATTTAGGCGTTTGTTGCCAGTCCTACGAAGAGCTAGACTGGGGGGACAGGGTCGTGGGTTAAGACTCTGATCCCAAAATATATGGAAAACTCAGAAGAAAACTTGTATCCTCCGGGGAGAAAGGAGGCACTGAGGACTCCACAGACCACAGCTCCTCCCACGCACGGACCCCGGGGACTGAGTCACGATTGTCCCTGCTGACCCTCCCCGGGGTCACCGCACCGTCTGGGGAGACGCGGGGCTGCGGGCAGAGC